>CAUYLG010038675.1:0-104133 GCA_963573385.1 Cacajao melanocephalus
GCAGTAGAACAAGAATTCTGTTCTCTCTCCCTCTTTTTCTTCCTCTTTCTTTCTCTCGTACATTCTTTTTTTTTCTTTCTTTCACTCTCACTTTCTTTCCTCTCTTTTCCTTTCTTTCAAAAAATAAAAAAATAAAAAAAATAAAAAATAAATAAAAAAAAAAAGATTAATTTTGATCAAGTACAAAGAAGGAAAAGACAAATTTTTTTTAGATACCCTAAAACTTTGAGTTCAAATGTAAATTTTTTTGGAAAATTTGTATTTTCTTCCAAGAAATGTTATTTCTTACAGTTTTACTCAGGCTATGGTATATGACTCCAAAAAGTCTTAAAATCACATGTCGGAAATAGCATAATAGAGTCCATGAAACACTTAAGTCTAGTCAAGTTTGTCTAACTTGCAACCCTCAGGCTGCATAGAATAAAGACCAACACAAATTCGTAAACTTACTTAAAACATTGTGAGATTTTTTTTTTTTAGTTCATCAGCTGTTTTTAGTGTTAGTGTATTTTATGTGTGATACCCCCAGATTTTTTTTCTACCAATGTGGCTGAGGGAAGCCAAAAGATTGGACACCCTTTGTCAAAAAATGTTTGGAGGGCTGGAAGTGATGGTTCACATCTGTAATCCCAGCACTTTAGGAGGCCAAGGAGGGTGGATTGCTTAATCTTAGGAGTTTGAGATCAGCCTGGGCAACATGGGTAAAACCATCTCTAACAAAAAATACAAAAATTAGCCTGGTGAGGCCGTGCAGATCTGTAGTCCCAGATACTTGAGAGGGTGAGGTAGGAGAATTTCTTGAGCTCAGGAGGCAGAGGTTTCACTGAGATAAGATCATGCCACTGCACTGCAGCCTAATTGATAGAGTGATGTGAGTGACTCTGTCTCAACAAATAAAATTTTTAAAAAGGCTTAGATATAATATTTTAAGCTTTTACTACACGCTGCCTCTGCAATTCATAGTACAAGCTTCAGTAGTATTCTACCTTTAGTGACATGCAAGAAGGTAAACAGAAGTATTAAATCTTAACAAAGGTAAAGAATTCCAAAACTTCCATTTATTCCTTTCTTTCCTTCCATTCTTACTTCTATTATCATATATGCTTCTACTTATTTTATACATACTTTTTTTTACTAAAAGGATTGTGGTAGACATACTCTAAGGTGATGTCCAATAAACCACATCCTTGTATAATTCTCTGCCTTTGAATACAATCTAAAGACATAAAGTATAAAATATACAAAATATACTTTTTTAAGGTAGAACCTAAAGATTGCTTGTAACTAATAGAATATGACACAAAAAGATTTGCAGATGTAATTAAGTCTCTCATCAGTTAACTTTGAGCTTATCAAAAGGAAGTTTCCTTGAGTGAGCCTGAACTAATCAGATTATCCCTTTAGAAGAGAGTGCGGTCCTTTCTTGCTGTTAGATAATTAAAGTATCAGAAGCTATCTCTCTCTATTACTATATTTTAAGAAGCCAGCTGCCATGAATTCTATAGCCATAGAGTTATGACATCTGTCAAAAACCTGAAGAATTCAGCAGAAAATCCATCCCTAGTCGAGCGTCCAGATGAGACCACAGCTCAGTCAAAACTTGTTTTCAGCCTGTGAGACCTGAGCCAAGAATTCAGTTTAGCCATAGCCAGATTATTAGCCTATAGAAAGTAAATGATAATAAATGAGTTTGTTTCAAATCACTAAGTTTGATGATTTGTTACACAGTACAGAAAACTAATGCATGGATGAATTAGCTATAGATTCTATTAAATTTTAATTATATATTAAATTCTATGTTAAAAATTAATTCTATACAAAACTTAATGTTTTGAAAACTGCACTAATATTTTTATTCCATAAATATTATAAAGGCATTTTGTGTACATTTAATATATTTAATTCTTACAGCAATTCTGTAAGTATACAGATTACTATATTTTGCTCTTTGCTTCTTTATTTGAGGTAACTGACATTTACTGAGTTTAGACACATAGCTTCAGAGGTAGTGGCTGATCTAGAATTAGGATCCAGGTCTGTCTTATATTTAAGCCTATTTATTGCATATTGACCTCCACTGATGTTTATTCAATGACTGTTACAGGGAACACAATGCCAGTGCATCTGCAGAGAAAATTAATTACACAGTTAAGGAAAATACAGTAAATATATTTATTTTGCTTTGTCTTCTGATTTTTGCATTTTAATAGCATTGTGCATTTTGAAAGGAAAATTCTAGGTTTCTTTTAGAATGGAAGAAAATAAACTCATAATGACAAAATATTACTTATCTAAACATTTTGGAGACAGAATAAGACTGATATTGTTGCAGGTCCAGTTTATCAGGCAAGAATGTTTGCATTTGAGCTGGCAGTATGCCTTTCAGAAAGTCTGATTTGCTAAAAATAGTGCAAAACTGGGACACTGCTTAGAATACAGTGCAAAAGAAATATTCCATTAGTTATCACAAGTAAAATCGCTATTTCTAATGATAAGAAAAAATCAGTTAGGATGACCCAAATAAGTTATCTGAGAATAGGTCTATGCCTTAACTGTGCTACTGTGATTAATGATTCTTGCTTTATTCTAGCATAGCTCTCTCCTTAAAGAGATGAAAGGTAAGTTAGAACTTCACAAGGTAAAAAATAGAAAACAGTTTATTTTTCATCAGTTTTTAGAGTTTGCAAATCACTATTCAAGTCACATAACTCTTAAAAACTAAAACAGGAATATCATGTGTGTTATGACAGAGTAATTAATATACCCTGAGCACATTGTGATTCATCCTGTGGAAATCATCACAGAAGAAAAGGAACTGAATGGAGGTAGAAGCATTTTAATTCAATGGATTCAAGGCAATAAATACATATATTTGATCTTGGTTTTTGTTAGTCAAAAGATGCTGAGATAAAGTAGTGACCACCAGGTTGTATTTATATGAGCTACTTCTACCACTGTCTATGAATTTAGTGATGTTGAAATAACGTTGTGTAAATTAAAACATTTTAAGCAATATAAAATACTATGTAAGTGCAATAAATTATCGTTATCAAATTAAACCTTCAGCATACTGGTGTTTTCTTCCCCCAAAAGAGATTCAGAATTATATAAATCACTTATTTCCATTCATTGGAATTGTATCTATAATTTTTTTGCTTTTGGTATCTCTCCACAGTATATTATGGCCAAAACCCCCTCTGGAAACTCCAGTGACACTAAAATCTGAAAATTCATAAAAGTATCATTTACTCTGTAACATATAGTTGCCTGTATGATAATTAAATATATGTAATTGTTATTTCCACTTTGAAATCATAGAAAACTAATGTACTAAAAATTTTGTGTTCTGAAAATATAAAAAGGTGACCAATCCTGTTAAAGGTTATGATTCCTGAGGAACTAAATAGATGAAACAAGTAATGACCTAAAAATGGGCGTCATAATAATATGATAAAAGAGAATTAGCAATAGCAAGTGATCAAATGTCACAACTATAAAAGCCTTTTTTGCTTTTGTCATTATTCCCTGAGATCTACTGCTAGTTTGCTATTGTGTCCACAATTACCTCTCAAAAAGCTAAATAGAAAAGTCACTATCCACCTATTATTAATTTAATTAGAATCAACAATGCACTAGACAATAACCAACATATTTTTTTCCAAACAAAAATTACTTTTCCTGTCCCTTGTCTTGACAATACACAGCATCAAATGCTCTTTCATCCCCACTCTGTATTTTAGTTTACTGAAAACGATTAGTGAGCATTTTTCACCGGACCCAAAACAAGATTTTCCTGACGAACTTCATCTATCTCTTCATTCATCTTTTGTAAACTTTGTGTTTTCATCCTGCTGATTTCATAAATAACTTCACATAGAACAATTGTTTACATTTTCCCCAAGCTCAACGTTCTATCCTTCTTTTGATGAAGATAGAGTACCTTAATTTCCACTTTTCAGAGTAAGGACAATTCAAGTCTAATTTTTCCTTTTTTTGACCTCACTTTCCAATATCCTCCAGAACTCTTTCTCCCTCATATGTTTTACTCTTATATAAAGTCAGATTTGCATCACTTCAACTTAAGGAAAAAGGCCCTAGAGCTTCTAATTTAAAGCAGCATCTGAGTAACTTTTAGAACTATCCTTTTTTACAGCAAACAAAAATAGAAAACTGTAATGCCTTTGGAAACTAAGTCTGATAGTCAAGCCATTTCTGAAATATGGAAATATTTCCACTGAAGTGTGATAGATGAAGCTCAATCAAGCCTCAGTTTTGATAGCTAGTGTATATTTCAACTTCTGAATCAGAAAAATTCTGCTAATTTGCAAAAGATGGAGAGATAATATATGACCCTTCTATTCCTTTTTTTGAGGTCCAGAGGATATTGACTAGAAATGAAAGGAAACCTAAAGCAATGCACAGAGTGGGTATTTTAATCTGTCAGTGTGTGTGAGTGTGTGTTTGTATTTTCTGGACATTTGGTCAGAATTACAAAAAATGAGCATTAACTCTGCAAGAAAACATCTAGACCTGTCTATAGAGGTTGCCTGCTGGAAGATGAAATTAGATTACAAACCTTTCTGAAATTTTAACATCTGATTTCCTACCAAAACCAAAGTACATCTCAAACAGGGCCAATAACAAAGCATAAGCAAGAATTAAATCCCCAACATATCACATTCATTATACCTTTGCCCAATTGTCACTTTTTTTAAATGTAATATTTAATATGCTTTTGTCGTGGGTCTCTTTTAGACCTGCCCATAGGCCCTTGGTTGTGTTACTTGCTAAATCTTAGACCCTTCCTTATCCAATCACCTGTGTTGTCTTCTATTTTACCTCCAAAAACATGTCAAGCTAGCAATATGTCAACCATCTATAAAACAATACTTAGAAAATAGTGGTCATTAAAATTATGTAAATTCCATCCATTTCTACTGGTTCTTCCTGATTTTAAGGTGTTTATCTCTTGCATAAATTTTAAAAATTATACTAACCTACACCATTTGAATGTACTTTGCCTAAGCTAAGTTAAAATCTGTTACTTGTAAATAAGCCAAATACCTTCTCTGTCTCTCTAGCATGATTCATGCTTAACATTCTTCTTACTGTAAAATACACTTTCTATTAGTAAATGCAGGTAGTGGAAAAGTCTGGCTCAATAGTTATAGCAACTAGGGTATTTGTTGGCTTTCTTTTTCCTATGTTTTTTTTTTGAGACAGAATTTTGCTCTTTTTGCCTAGGCTGGAGTGCAGTGGCGTGATCTTGGCTCACTCCAACCTCTACTTCTCAGGTTCAAGCAATTCTCCTGCCTCAGCCTTCCAAGTAGCTGAGATTACAGGCGTGTGCCATAATGCCCAGTTGATTTTTTGTATTTAGTTGAGATGGGGTTTCACCATGTTAGTTAGGATAGTCTCAAACTCCTGACCTCAGGTGATCCACCTGCCTTGGCCTCCCAAAGTGCTGGGATTACAGGTGTGTGCCACCGTTCCTGGCCACTGTTGGTTTTCTTAATCACTGGTAGAAATATAGGAGATCTTTAGCAGGGACATTCAGTTGCTCAAAATATTTGCAATTTCAAGGTTTTCCTTCTTATTTTTTTTTAATCATACTATACTTGGTATAAGAGCTTTTTCCTCCAGTGACATGTTATGTTTACAAAGTGACTACAACAGTTCCAAGAGATACACACAGTAAATGGTTTCACCTATTTCTTATATCTCCTTGTATTAGTCCATTCTTGTGCCCCTAATAAAGACATACCCAAGACTGAGTAATTTATAATGGAAAGATGTTTAATTGATGAACAGTTCCACAGGGCTGGGGAGGCCTCAAGAAACTTACAATTATGGCAGAAGGGAAGCAAACACATCCTTATTCAGATGGTAGCAGGAGAGAGAAAGGCAGAGTGTAGGTGGGGGGAACCCCTTGTAAAACTATCAGATCTCATGAGACCTAACTCACCAACTCACTTTCAAGAGAACAGTATCAAGGTAACTGCCCTCATGGCTCAATTACACCCCACTAGGTCCCTCCCATGACATGTGGGAATTATGGGAACTACTATTCAAAATGAGATTTGGGCAGGAACACAGGCAAACCATATCATTTCATCGCTGTCCCCTCTGAAATCTCATGTCCTCACATCTTAAAACACAATCATGCCTTCCCAAGTGTCCCGAAAAGTCTTAACTCATTTTGTCATTAATGCTAAGGTCCAAGTACAAATCCATCCAAAGTCTATACACCCATTCCAAATGGGAGAAATTGGCCACAACAAAGGGGCTACAGATTCCATCCAAGTCCAAAATCCAGCAGGGCAGTCAAATCTCAAAGCTCCAGGTCTCAGTCAACTCCTTGTCTCACACTCAGGCCTTGCTCTTGCAAGAGGTGGGTTCCCATGGCTTTGGGCAGTTCCACCCTTGCGGCTTTTCAGGGTACAGCCCCCCCTCCTCACTGCTTTCATGGCTGACATTGAGTGTCTGCAGCTTTTCCAGGTGCACAGTGCAAGCATTAGGTGGATCTAACACTCTGGGATCTGCAGGATGGTAGCCCTCTTTCTCAAAGCTCCACTAGACAGTGCCCCAGTGGGGACTCTCTGTGTGTGGGCTCCAACTCCACATTTTCCTTCCTCACTGCCATAGCAGAGGTTTTCCATGGGGGCTCCACCCCTGCAGAACACTTCTGCCTGGAAATCCAGGCATTGCCGTACATCCTCTGAAATCCAGGTGGAGGTTCTCAAACCTAAATTCTTGTCTTCTGTGCACCTACAGGATCAATACCACATGGAAGCTGCCAAGGCTTGGGGCTTACAACCTCTGAAGCAACTGCCTGAGCTGTACTTTAGACCCTGTTTGCCATGGCTGAAGCAGTTGACACACAGGGTACCAAGTCCCAAGGCTGGACCCATACCAGGAAACCGTTTTGTCCTTCCAGGCCTCCAGGTCTGTGATGGGAGGGGCTGCTGTGAAGGTCTCTGACAAGCCCTGGAGATATTTTCCCCATTGTCTTCGTGATTAACATTAGCTGCCTTGTTACTTAAGCAAATTTCTGTAGCAGGTTTGAATTTCCCCCCAGAATATGACATTTTCTTTTCTATCACATAGTCAGGCTGCACATTTTCTAAACTTTTATGCTCTGCTTCCTCTTGAACAGTTTGCTGCTTACAGATTTCTTCCAGCTGATACCCTAAATCATCTCTCTGAAGTTCAAAGGTCCACAGATCTCTAAGGCAGGGGCAAAATGCTTTCAGTCTCTTTGCTAAAGCATAACAAGAGTTACCTTTGTTCCAGTTCCCACTAATTCCTCATCTCCATCTGAGACCACCTAAACCTGGATTTTATTGCCCATATCATTATCAGCATTTTGGTCTAAACCATTCAACAAGTCTCTAAGAAGTTCAAAACTTTTCCACATCTTCCTGTCTTCTGATCCCTCCAAGTGTTTAGGAAGTTCCAAGCTTTCCAACATTTTTTGTCTTCTTCTGAGTCCTCCAACCTCTGCCTGTTATACAGTTCCAAACTCGCTTCCACATTTTCAGGTGTCTTTACAGCAATGCCACACTCCCAGGACGAATATAGTGTATTAGTCCATTCTCACGCTGCTAATAAAGACATACTTGAGACTGGGTAATTTATTTTAAAAAATAGGTTTAATTAACTCACAGTTCCACAGGGCTGAAGAGGTCTAGAGAAACTTACAATTACGGTGGCATGGGAAGCAAACATGTCCTTCTTCACATGGTGGCAAGAGAGAGAAATGCAGAGAAATGTGGTGGCTGAAGAATCCCCTCATAAAACCATCAGATCTCATGAGAACTCACACACTATGATGAGAACAGCATGGAAGTAAACACTCACACAGTTCAATTACCTCCCACTGGGTCCCTCTCACAACACTTGGGGATGATGCAAACTACAGCTCAAGATGAGATTTAGGTGGGGGCATATCTAAACCATATTACTCCTTTTTCTTAATTAGCATGAGAAAGAGTATCTAAATTCTTCTAGCATTTTACTGGTCAGATTTAAATTACATGGCCATCATTAAATCAATTTATAGCAAAAGAAATGGAATCCTCTGATTGGCTTAGAATAAGCAAGACTCATATCTTATGGTCTGGAATGGGTTTCTTTGGATGAGAGTGGACACTGGACAGCATTAGGTTTTTTTTGGAGAAAAGGTTGAGGAAGATGGATGTTGATCCAGCCAACAGTAATGCCTCACTCTCCTTTCCATTAATAAAAATTTTGTTTCAAACAAATACACATTGCTGCATGAAAACACCTGTACCTGAAAACTCTGAAAAGTAATGATGTATACCATTTATATGAAGATTAACATATAATGCATTGTATTTTTAGTTATAATTTAATATGCATGTATTGTTTCTTAAAAAAGATGTGAGTTCTTTGAAGGCAAGCATGTCTGTTTTTTCTAATTTTCTTTCAACCTAAGATAATATTCCATACAGGAAAATGAAAAAATAAATACACAATTAATTGATTGAATTTAAGAAGTGTTTTATTTAAATTTATTTTTTGTTTTAAAAATTACTTTTCCATATTTCACTGATATTTCAGGAACTTAAGCTTTTAGCATGAACAAAAGTAAACTGAATTGAGAGGACAAATGGATAACTGAGAAGAAGCTATCTAAAAGTCATACTTACTCTAGAAAAAAATTTAAAAACAGTTTACTGAGAAAATTTAAATATGTAAACATCAAAGAAATGTACAATAGGAAACATTTATTCATATAATGGATAGCTTTGCAATATGTTACAAATTAGCACAACTAGTTGCTGCAAGATTTGTCAAATCATATTATTTAATAATTATAGAAACAACCCACTCAATAAATTTTAAAACACAATTAACAGTGATTTTTTTTTCCGTGATATTTTTCAGGAGAGCAACCAAAGCATTAGAACTATCTCAGCTTGTAATAATCCCTTTAAGTGATCTCCTAAAGGCTGACCTTGCAAAAACTTATATATTTTTCACTCTTTTAAATAATTTCAGATCTAGCAAAACTTATTCATTTTTCTCTAGTGAATATACCTGCCAAAGTAGCCAGGAATAAATTAGCCAACTAAATCAAAATACAAATCTTTGATGTTATTCCGGCTCACTGCAGACTCTGCCTCCTGGGTTCAAGGGATTCTCCTGCCTCAGCCTCCCGAGTAGCTGGAATTACAAGCACATGCCACCACACCGCCTAACTTTTTTGTATTTTTAGTAGAGACTGGGTTTCACCATGTTGGTCAGGCTGGTCTTGAACTCCTGACCTCATGATCCACCTGCCTTGGCCTCCCAAAGTGCTGGGATTACAGGTGTTAGTCACCAGTCTAATATTCTCTGATATAAATGTATTAAAGCAAATGTCACGTGAGGCAAAATAAATAAATACCAGGGGCAAAATCCATAACGTGATTTTGCCTACATATTAACCAAGGTTCCCTGAAGTTTTTCATTAATTCTGAAGAACTCCTGCTATTAAGTCTGAAAAGGAACTGAGAAGACGGAGTCTTCCAAGTTAGGAAGAGTTAATGAATTTATTTACACTATTATACTGTTTTCATAGAATATAAAATAATAAAAATGGCTACATATGTGTATTTTCTAGTGCTATAATATATATTTCAGGCTAGAAATAAAAATGTGAACAAAAAATATTCATATGTATGAACCACAAACTTATAATTTGCGATGTGTGATTTAGATTTGTGTTAAAGCCAGCATTGTAGAAAAAGTGGGCAAAAATATAGGGACCAAATTAGATGTAAATATTGGGTACAGCAGTATACAAAAATTAGAATGATGAGAGGCTTACTGAACTATTGAATAGGAAAAACAACTGAAATAAAAAGTGGAATATTCAAGGGAGAAATCAGGAAGGTATTCAAAAGAAGCTGAGAATTACCCATAAGCCTAGGTTGAAAGGACAAATTAGAGTATTTATCCTTAAATAGTGAATTTTCTCAGAAAGAATAAAACTTTTACTTTCTCCTGTTAAATTGGCTTCCTGGTCATGAGTCCCACGTTGGAAAGAAATGTAACTGCCTTCAAAATAAAACTAACTAAGCATAGAATGGTAATTCTATAGAACAAGGGAATTTCAAACTGTGTGTGAGTTGAAAAGCTTATGAGTAAAGGTACATTTATCTGCCAAAATCTCATTGTTGTGTTAAATCCCTAACATTCAGCGCTGGAGATCTCAGGGGACTGTTATAGACTTTAATCAAAAGAACATTTTGCAGTTTGGTTTAAAAGGTCAAACTGGCTAACTTATCCTTATGTGAGGGTAGTTTAGTAATGGTCTAGTAACTTGGCTCATGGTTTGTCATGACCTAGATCACTCTGTGGCAATAGGAAATTGATGTGAATACTTTTAGTTTTACTCAACCATTAAAAAAAAGCATTCGCCAGGCTTTTGTGTCAACCACAATATAGCTACTCAAAGAGAGAAAGTCTAAGAAGTTGCAAATAGGACAGATCCAAGAATATTAAAGTTGTTTTTTCCATAAACATCTGAATGCAACACAAAAATGTAAACAACAGGCTGCTTCACATAGAATGAAAAAAAGTTGAGAGCAAAAGGCAGAAGGGTGTTGGTGCATTTGGCTACTGTGTCTGTATTCCTGTTAGTCTTGAATATTTTCTCCAATGTGGAAGGCAAGGAGAGATGACCTCTCACACCTCCACTATTTGTATTTCTAAAATGACTGTTTCACAGATAGTTGAGGCAGAAATGGATAGTAAATGAGTCATCCAATTATACAGATAATTAATGAAAACATTGGTACCAGAAAACTAGGGAAATGATTTATTGTTTTAAAAAACAATGTTCTCAAAAATTGATGTGGGAAGGCAGAAGTCTTGGCTCAGATAGTTCTTGATTCACTGCATATATGAGTATAGTTAACATAACATCCGAGTTCTTTATATCTGTGGGTCACTGGACAGATAGTGCTAATAAATGAGCTAGCATAAAGATTATTAGGTAATCAGGACATTACTGAAATCAGGTTGTTTTAATTCCTTGCAGTGCTATATGTAAAAGCAATGTACTGGTTTTGGTTTCATTTTCTTTTGACTTTTATAAATTATATTTTTTAATTGACACAAATTATAATGGTACATATTCATGGGGCTCATAGCGGTATTTCCAAACATATAATTTATAGTGATAAGATCAGAGTAATTAGCATATCCATCAACTCAAACTTATTTATTTGTGTTGGGAATGTTCATTGTCATCTTATAGCTATTAGCAACTATAAATTGCTATTAACTATGTCATCTTATGGTGGTATAGAACGCTGAAACTTATTCCTTTGGTCTAGCTTTAACTTTGCATTCTATAACAAGTCTCTCATTTTGCAGGTTTTAGTAACAGTGCTTACATAATTTTATTATCTTTTTACAAATACGTAGAATATACAGGTGAATAAATTATTCAGATCAATACATCATGGTAGTTTTAAAAGATATGTCCACAGACTCTCTGATACTTCTCTCCTCAAGACCTGGAGCTTAACTCCCTTCCACTTGAGGGTAGGCTGGTTTCAGTGACTTACTTCTAGAGTAGAGAATATCATCATATTCCAATGATGGGTTTCTAAAAATACTGTAGCTTCTCATGTTGACTTCTCTCTCTTTCTGTCTCAATGTCTGGCTCTGGGGGAAGCCAGTTGCCATGATATGAGGATGCTCAGGCAGCTTATAGAGAGCGAAGACAAGGAACTGGGGCTTGTCAGGATTTGTGTGAGCATTGCCCCAGTCAAGCCATTAAAAGATTGTAGCTCCGACCAACAGCTTGATTTGAAGTTCATGAGAGTCCATGAGGAAGAACTTCCCAGTTCAACTGCTCATAGTTTCCCCGGAAACTATGAGACAATAAACATTTGCTATTTTAAGCCACTGATTTCAAGTAACTTGCTAGGCAGGAAGAGATAATTTATGTGTATACAAAATGCAATTAGGTTAAAACTAATACTGCATATATATGCATATTTATATAATTTCCAAAGACTGTATCTATGTGAATAAAGAGGAAAAATGTTCAAAGACAGTGATAAGGCTGGGCGTGATAGCCTATGCCTGTAATCCCAGCATTTGGGGAGGCTGAAGTGGGCGGATCACAAGGTCAAGAGATGGAGACCATCCTGACCAACATGGTGAAACCCCATCTCTCCTAAAGATACAAAAATTAGTTGGGCATGGTGGTGCGTGCCTGTAGTCCCAGCTACTCAGGAGGTTGAAGCAGGAGAACTGCTTGAACCTGGAGGCAGAGGTTGCAATGAACCAGGATCCCGCCGCTGCACTCCAGCCTAGTGACAGAACGAGCTCCGTCTCAAAAACAAAAACAAAAGACAGTGATAAAATATTCTTAATCTTCACATTAAGCAAAGGAGGAATTTACCTGATTTTCATTTAAGAAAATTAAAGAGGCTTTTGGATTTAAAAGACTCTTTTAATTTGCTGGACTCTGAAGGCTGACCAAATTTTAAGTAGGAGAATGATATAAGAGTGGTAATCAGTAAAGTGAACAGGTTACTTTAGTCTCTCCTTTTTTTTTGTACATATTTAACTAGGCCATCAGGATTAAAAGAAAATGTTTCAATAGCAAGAGCAAAACAATGGGAAAAAAGTCTATTTAAACATATTTTAAAACATGGTTTTACATGACTGCTATCAGTGCATATACTTCATTCCAAATATTTTGTACTGTTATTTCACTATTTTGCAGAGTTATACGAGATTATTAATGACCCGTACCAAGGTGAACAATTTTAATTGTATTAATATATCACTGGGAATCTAGGCAATCTGGAGAGAAAGAAGACGACGGAAAGCAGGGACTGAAGAAATTTTTCTCCTTCATTCTGCCATTTCTTTCTTCCTTTATTTCCTTCCAGAAGCCTGTCACATAAAGTAATTGGCCACAATCACATCTTGGAGAGCAGACCTCCATTTATCTCTGTGACATAAACAGGAAACTTTTGATTGAATAGAAACAAAAGTCAAGCATGTGATTGAAGTAATCATTTCTAGTAATAGAGGCACCTGCTAGGATGAACATCACCTACAACCACCATCTATAATATTGAGTTTCAAAACATAATATTAAGTTTTAGAAAATTCTTTTATAACCTATCATCTCTCTTAATCTATTAAATAGTCTCATGCTTTTAAAAAATAATAGCAGCTCCTCTTGTCAGGCACATTCTAGCTCTTTAGTGTAAACTGTCTTATTTACTCATTACAAAATCTCCTGTGAGATTGATATGATTTGGCTCTGTGTCCCTACCCAAATCTCATCTCGAATGGTAATCCCCAGTTGTGGAGGGGAGGACCTGTAATCTCCACGTGTTCAGGCAGGGAGGTGACTGGATCATGGGGGTGGTTTCCCATGCTGTTCTTGTGATAATGAGTGAGTTCTCACAAGATCTGATGGTTCTATAAGTGCTTGACAGTTCCTCCTTCACTCGCTCTTCTCTCCTGCTGCCTTGTGAAGGAGGTGTCTGCTTCCCCTCCACCATAATTAAAAGTTTCCTGAGGACTCTTCTGCCAGGTGGAACTGTGAGTCAATTAAACCTCCTTTGTCTATAACTCACCCAGTCTCAGTTGGTATCTTTGTCGTGGTGTGAAAATAGACTAATACAGAAATAGAAATTATAAAAACTTTTTAAGGAAAACCCTAAAACTTAAAAAATAGGGCAAGATGGAGCCAGGCACAGTGGCTCACACCTGTAATCCCAGCAATTTGGGAAGGCCAATGCTGGCAGAACACCTGAGGTCGGGAGTTCGAGACCAGACTGACCAACATGGAGAAACCCCATCTCTACTAAAAATACAAAAATTAGCTGGGTGTGACGGCAAATGCCTGTAATCGCAGCTACTCGGGATGCTGAGGCAAAAGAATCACTTGAACCCAGGAAGCAGAGGTTGCAGTGAGCCAAGATAGCGCCATTGCACTCCAGCCTGGGCAACAAGAGTGAAACTCCGTCTCAGAAAAAAAAAAAAGGGCAAGATGGTACACAAGTAAAGGGTTTTATTTCTTGTCTGTGCATCCAGAGTCTATGTTTGTTATAAGATTCTAATCTGTCTCACTGAATCAAGGGAAAGTACAGAATGCGGATTACCAAATCTGGGTTCTATTTATTGTTGATCCACTGGGTACCTTGATGTTTCTAGTAAACCACTGAACAGGTGTAGGACTCTGCTAGTTCCTTGAAGTGCTTGTGTATTTGTTTTAATTTTTAAGAAGGACTGGTCATTAAATAATCAACTCCAATATTTTCAAATCAGGTTTTTGTCATGGAACGCATCTGGAAAGAGTCCCATGAAATACATTGCTCATGCCTCTGTAAAAAGTGCTATGTGAAAATTTTCTTTCAGAATTATAGAGCCCTCCAAACGATATGTGTCTTGTAAGGTACACAAGAAAACATGGCTACAGTTTTTAAAATAAAACCATAAAACAGTGAAAAGATTTGAATGCAGTATTTAGAAGTCAATGTGATTTAATCACATATTCACCCCTCTTACAACTCTGTAATTCCCATTAGATTTTTCTGTCTTGATTCATTATTTTGTTTAATACATTTTATTTTTATTAAACAAAATAATGTCTTATATAGTTTATATAAAAATATGCAATCATATACATCTTTGTAATAATTTACTGCTTCAGCTAATATGTTTAACGCACAATACCCCCAAAAGCCTTTGTAAAATGAAGTGAAGATGAAAACAAATAAGTTATTTCTTCCCACTTCTTAACTTATCAACACAACCTCAGACCCAGTCATCTGCACTGTATTTAGCAATATTACCTAACAATAGCTCTACTAATCAATAATACTATGAGAATCATAATAATTCAATCAGAGTGGTTCTTTTTAAGTATACAAGTTAAGAAACGTTTCTAAATTTTTTATTTTTGAAACACATTGTTTAAGGCTGTGATAACACCTTTAGTCACTCGTGAAGTTAAAGCACATATACACACACGTACATTCACACACATACATTTATATCTGTTTACATAGGCATTTTAAATTAAGTGAAACACAAATCAGTGAAAGCAGCTACCTGGCACAGTACAATCAAAACAGCTGGCTGATTGATTAGGTTTTACCATCTGTAATTAACTATTGTATATGTATAGCTTCAAAATTAAAATGCTCAAAGACTATAAAACAGATGCAAACTGTATGCTCTCATTTGATAAACAACCTTAATTTCATGCCTTTTTGCTGCATTGTTTGGAAGTTCTTTAAAGAGCATGTATTATTCAAAAACTGTTCATTTTAGCCTGTTGCTTCAGCTATGTGGAGAGTGTGTGTAACAAAATATATACAAATATGCAAGTTATTACTGTTTTCTAATTTACAGAAAATTGCTCTCTGGCATAGCTTTTCTGCCCATTGCATGTCCTTAGATGTACAGTATAATATATGCAATTAATAATTATCCATGAAAAATAAAATTTAAAAAAAATAATAAATCAAACCCAAATATTTACTTCAAACTTTTTAGTTTTATTTTATTTTTAATGGAAAAGTAGTAATGGTACATATTGGTACAATATAAGGTTTTCATGCAGGAATATATTTTGTAATGATCAAATCATGGCAATTAGCATATCTGTCACTTCAAACATTTATCATTTCTTTGTGGTGAGAAGATTCAAAATCCTCTCCTATAGATATTCTGAAATATACAATTGATTATTATTAACTGTCACTCTACTTTGCCATGGAACACCAGATCTTATTCCTCCTATTTAATTGTAACTTTGTAC
Organism: Cacajao melanocephalus; assembly: GCA_963573385.1. Classification (NCBI taxonomy): domain Eukaryota; kingdom Metazoa; phylum Chordata; class Mammalia; order Primates; family Pitheciidae; genus Cacajao; species Cacajao melanocephalus. Next base: position 15,815 of record CAUYLG010038675.1, read on the forward strand.
TCATTGACTATCATCTCCCCTTTGCCCTCCCATCCAGCTTCCCAGCTTCTGGTAACCACCATTGTACTCTCTACTTCTATGAGTTCAGTTTTGTTTGGATTTCAATACGAGTGAGATCATGCAGTATTTGTCTTTCTGTGCCTAGCTTATTTCATTTAACACAATGTCCTCCAGTTTCATTGTTGTTGTCACAAATGACAGAATTTCCTGTTTTTATAAGACTATATAATATTTTACATAATATTGTATTGTGTATATATACATTTTAAAAATATATTCATCCATGGATAGACACTAAGATTATTTCCATATATCAGCAATTGTGAATAATGCTGCAAGGAAGATGAAAGCACAGACATCTCTTGGTCATATTGATTTTAACTTCTTTGAATTTATACCCAGTAGTGACATTGCTGGAACATATGGTAATTCTATTTTTAGTTTTTTGAGGCCTCTTTCTTCTGTTTTCCAAAATGGTTAAAGATATACATAAAATTAACACATAATTGTTACAGTATTATTCTGAATCTGTTACCAGTAAGTTTTATACTTTTAATTTTTTTTTTACTCAATAACATTCTTTTATTTCAGCTTGAAGAACTAGCTTTATCATTTCTTGTAACACAGTCTAATGACGATAAACTAAACTCCTTTAGCTTGTGTTTTTCTATAAAAATCTTTACCTTTGCTTTATTTCTAAAAAAACCAATTTGTTAGATAAACTATTCTTAGTTCAGAGGTTTGTTTTTCCTTCAGCACATTAAATATAACATTTCAATCTCTCTGTGGCCTGTAGGATTTCTGCTGAGAAATCTGCTGATAGTCATGTTGGGACTTTCTTGTATCTGTTATGTTTCTTATCACTTACTGCATTCAGAATGTTTTATTTGTGTTGGGTTTTGGATAGTTTGATTATTATGTCTTGGTGTACTTCTCTTTGGAATGGATTTTATCAAAGATCATTGTTTTTCCTGTACCTTAATGTTAGCTTTTACTCTTAGATTAAAGAAGTTTTTGGTCATTATTTCCTCACATGCACTATCTGGCCCTTTTTCTCTTTCTTCTCATTCTACAAATTCTATTATGCAGAAGTTTAGTCTCTTAATGGTGCTCTCTAATTCCCACAGGCTTTCTTCATTCTTTTTCTCTATTTTGTCTTTTTTCTCCTGTGACTGGATGGTCTGTCCAACTCACTGGTTCTGACTCATCAATCCAGTCTTCTCTTGAAACTTTCTGTCAAAATTTTTAGTTCAGACATTGCGATTTTCATCTCTAGAATTAGTACCTGGCTCTTTTTATTGTTTCTATTTTTTAATTGTTCTTCTATCCTCTTTTCTTGTATTGTTTTCCAAATTTCATTAATTTGTATGTCTACATATTCCTGTCACTCACTGAACTACTTTATGAGTATTATTCTGATTCTTTTCAGTTATTTCACAAATCTTCATTTCTTTGGTATTCATCATTGGAGCCTATTTTTTTTTTATGGAAGTGTCATGATTCCCTGATTCTTTGTAATCTTTGTGTTTTGTTGTTGTTGTCCGTACATTTTAAGAGACAGTTTTCTTTTCTGGCCTTTACAGGAGTTCTTTCACAGGAACAGAGCCCCACTATTTTGTTATTTTCATTTTTGAGGCAGGATCTTGCCATGTCATCCAGGCTGGAGTACAGTGGCAATCACAGCTCACTGCAGCCTCAAATTCCTGGGGCCCAAGCAATCTACTCTCCTAAGCCTCCTGAATAGCTGGGACTACAAGTGCACACCACCATGTCTGGCTATTTTTTTTTTTTATTTAAGAGAGACAGAGTCTTATCACATTGCCCAGGCTTGCCTTAAACTCCTGACTTCAAGCAATTCTCCCACCTCTGCCTTCAAAAGATAATAGGCATGATCCACCATGCCCAGCCCAGAGCTTCACATATTTAGTCTAGCTTGCGATTCCAGAAGGGCTAGATACTGAAAACCCTAGGCAGGCAGAACTTCCTCTGAGTTCTCTAGTTGACTGATCTACTGACTTTGCTCTGATGTCAGAACAAGCTACAAACTGACTTTGCTGACAAATGAGACCATTTTCTGTCAGATGAAGCTACTGGCTTCATCTGAGGTTTTCTGTCAGATGAAGCTACTGGCTGGATCAATGGCTTCTGGTCAGTTCAGTCCCAAGATGTATTCCTGGCTGGAAAATTCTGCTATTTGAAATCTGCAGTGAGACAGGACTGCAAGTTGAACTCGGAAGTTAGGCAGAGTCACAACCCTGGACAGGTAAAAAGACCTGAGGCTACACTACTTAGTATGGAAATATAAAACTGAAGATTTTTTTCCCTATTTGGGTGGAGCCATGAAGTGGACTTCCAACTGAGTTTAGTGTCTCATTGACTTCCCAGATCATGTAAGACTAGCCCCTGTGTTTCTCCAAAATACAGAAAGGTGGAAATATTCCTTCCTGATTGGAATCATTGGGTGGGCTTTTTGGTTGTGTGGAGCTGCTACTTGTTTTCCCTGGTCAGGCCCAGTTGACCTCTTCACTTCTCAGAAATAAGTGAAGCTGTGTGTTTCCCTCACTGGGCAGGGTTGTTCATGTGGTTTCTGAGGCTGAGCCTGGTGACTAGCAGTCTAGGGTTTCAAGTAAAATTGTACTTCCCACTGTGCTTCTGAAGGGAACCAGCTTAACTCTGTGGGTGTGCCATGAGGCTGCTGATATCCCTGATTGAGCAGCACAGCTGTCAGGAAAACACAGGTACCAACAAGATCTGTGCACCAGTCACTTTCTTTGTTGCTACCTGACCCTAGGGCAGTCAAACCATACCTTTTCCCCTAGTATTCCCCATGAAGTGAAACAGGAGTGGACTTCCTGAGTATCATCCTAGAATATTAGGGAAACTGAATGACTGCCTCTGATTCTCTTTTTTCCTAGTAGAAACTGCAAGTGTAGGGAAGCCATCTCCATCTGCTATGCCAACTTGGGAAAAGGGAAGCGAGAAGCCCAGGTGGAGTGAGACCATTCTTCTTTCCCTTCTGATTCCAATTTCATTCTATTCTACCTCCCATGCTGGTATCTCGGGCTGGTTTCCAGGTGTAGGGGTTTTCAAAGGATGTTCTAGTTTATGGATAGTTGCCAGCTAATCTTTCTGTGGCCCAAGAGGAGCCTGAGATTTCCTGTTCTGCTATCTTGCTGACATCACCACTAAGTTCTACCTTTTGACAGTGAAATAGTTTAGACTGCTGAACTGTATTCATCTTCTAAATCATTTTAAATTATTTTATTGATGTTAAACTGAGAAACAATACTGAATTATAACGCGATGCTACTCTTGAAAATATAACAATGACTTAGCTTTTGTAATCGTTGAAGTGATAAAGGATTTTTTTAATAGAATGTCAGTTATATAGAAGAGATGAAGGTTTTATTTATCCTGAAATATGTATCTTTGTTTATGTATTTCATAGGAAGCTCTATGGAATCAGAAGAAAAATCTCAAGTAGTCCCCCGACCAAAAGTACTTTATAAGGATCATTTTGCCTCAAAGCCTTCCTACAGGCAAGAGGAGGTTACTGTGACTTCCTAGAAGAAAATGTTGTTGTGGCAGCATGAGGCACTTCTCTGATCATATCACTAAAGGTATGTTCTACGTGTACTAAAGGTATGTTCTACATGTACTTTTTGGGAAGAAATTGATGGTTATTTAACTAGTGTTCATTGTTGATATAAATGATGAACTAAGTCTCTGAAGACTAAGGTCTATTTTCTTAAAAAGAAAAAAATGTCAACTATTCGGACTTATGCAAAATTACTTTCTTAGCATAAATTCTAGGGCTATAGTTAACATCTTGCCTGGACTACTTGGGTCAAAGTCCAGCCATCTTTGTCGGGCTAGTTATTCTGTAAAACTACAGTTTTCTTTTCTATGTCATTCCACTATATTTTGCTGGTCATTGTGAGAATGAAATTAAAGTAAGCAGAAAAAGCATTTTACATAACACGTGGTACTTAGTAAATGTTCAGTAGTTAGAATTTAAAATTTTGTGCAGCTCACTTTTATAAACAAAATCCTTACATTTTCTACTAGTAATTAAGCAAACTTCTTCACATAACAGGCCTTTGTTAATTTCTCAGCTTTTAATCTCATGGCATGTACTAACTTAAGTACTTACATTATTATACCATCATTTTGCTATTTTTGGAAACACCTTTCTGAACTGTATATTGATAATCACAATAAAAAACTAGACAACATAGCACAAAGGATCTCAGACCATAAATTTAAAAGAAAAAAATTTATGTAATTTAACCCAACAGCTGAACATAAATTAACCTAGAACAATAAGAGTAACAATGGTTAAAGAATAGAAAGGAAAATTATGGGCTAATCGCCATAACTTCACTAAACAACAAACAGTGCTTTCATAATCTTGATCAAAGATTTTTCCTCTCAACCTATTTTGGATGCTGTTGTTTAAATATGTATGATCTACTTATGCTAGAAGGAGGAAATATATCAATTTGGTGCCTACTAAAGCAATATTTTTTTGAACTAGATTTAGCAAAGTATTTCAATGTTATAAGATGGGTAAAATGTTCAGACATAGATTATTTCCAGGGGAGAATATAATTATTGCTTTTAGAAATTATTAAAATATAGTTAGTTGTGAAGCAATATTGGTAATACTGTACTGTGTGTAAGATCTGATGCATATCTGAAAGACATTTAAAAGCTTTATTTTCTACGTTCTTCAATTGGAAATATAGCATTTTTTCTAACGTATTAAAACACTGTAAGAAGAGAACGATAATATTCTTTGAAAAAGTTTAGCTCTACATTTTAATACCACCAGACTTAAATTATGAGAATTCATGGAGAAAGGATTTATTAGGAGCTGAAATGACTAGAGAGAACTGTCATTATTGGTTCACTTCTGAGTAGAAATTCTCTCTGAATATTTATGGCAGTCATACTGTTGATCAATGAGTTAAAGACTTGAATCAGACTATCTCTCTTCTGTTTCTCTTTCTTCTTTTCTCTTTGTCTGGCTCTCCAAGTCTTGCAAATGGAAAACATCATTATGCATACACAGAATGTAATTTGAAACTTCAAAGTTTTGATGTGATCAGAAAATCATGCCCATTTCTTGTTGTATATGTGTGTAAATCAATATTAATAAGAATGTCAGTTTACACATTTTCAATTCTCTTAGATTGACTAGTCATGTTTACTATTGACACACATTTTGTAGTATGTTCTATTTAATTTTGTCCTTATTAGTATAACAGAAATACTGATTATTCATGAAAAGAAATGGATAACACATAGAAATTTTAGACTTAAACTCATATCTCTTATGTTTTTACAAGTGAAATTTTTATTGACCTTATAATGAAATGAAAAATAGTAGATTGCTGAAATACAAATGGTGTTCAAGTTAATTTTATAAAATAGGAAATTATGCCACTTCTAATATGATTCTATGATTATTTATCTTACAACACACAATTGCGCCCTAGGTATAGAATGTATTCGGTGTTGGGGAGTTTGGGCAGTACAGCAGCAGCTGCTCTAGGTAAGATAATCCAGGCAGTCCATTCTGAGAAGATTACATAATATACACACACAGAAATATATAAATAATTTAAAGGCACAGTCTCATTTGTGTATGACTTGCTTGTTTGTCGCTATAGTAATAATTGTCTTAATCATTTCTTGGTCATTTTCTTGCTTAGTAATGTTGATCCTAAAGATCAAGTATATTTTCAAAAAACACTTCGGCATGGAATAAGAGAACAATGTAGATTGTTCTCTCTCTTCCTCTCTTTTTCTCTCACTCTGTCTCTCTCTCACACACACACACGCACACACACATACTCACTCTCAGTCTCTCTACACACACACACACACACACACACACAATCAACATTCTGATCTCCACATAAAAAATTTCTGAGATCTTTCATTTCTATGACTTGATTTATAGACAATAAACCTAGGTCTCGTAATAAAATGTAACTTAGTTTATGCATGGAAAAGATAGTGTAGAAAATCATCTGTATTCTAAAATAAATTGACTAATATGGATAAGAGGGGAGACAGTACAATACACTTAAAGAAATATAGTTATCTTATAGGTGGTAAGCAAAGTATAGATAACACATATTTATTATTGTTTTTCAAGTTATTTATAATTTTATTTTCTCCAAATCTCTATTCTCTGATTAGTCTACTTATTTCCAGATGGCATGATTATGTTTCCAAATTTCTAAGATTCTGCCCTTATGGTTTAGCTTGTTTTATTTATACCAGAACAGCTGACTTCAACAGATGTTTTTTCCTGAAATAGCTTTTACTCAATAATTTTCCATTTCCATCAATTCAGATCATCTGTTTTACTATAGTAGAATATTTCTATGGAGCATTTTAGGAGTTTTCCTTGTACTTGAAATGAAAATTTATCATTAGATTTTCAAGTTGTTTGCCCAGTATCTCCCTGTAACTTCCTAATGGACCAAAATAATACATACTCATTTGGCATTGATATTATCAGTTGAATAATATGGAGCACTAATTGCCTTTATGATAGGTAATTATACATATCTTTGTCACTTTTTATTAAATTCAGATGACTCATGTTTCTTACACGTCAATAATAAGTTGTGTCGGAATATTTTCCCAGTTATGCTATTTGCAGTTTTTAATTTAACATTTAAGTACACTTCATTGCTTTAAAATCAAAAGATTCAATACATTTAAAATTCACAAATATCTCATGCCTGTAATCCCAGAACTTTGGGAGGCTGAGGCGGGTGGATCAGGAGGCCAAGAGATCGAGACCATCCTGGCCAACATGGTGAAACCCCATCTCTACTAAAAAATATAAAAATTAGCTGGGCCTGGTGGCGTGCGCCCGTAGTCCCAGCTACTCGGGAGGCTGAGGCAGGAGAATTGCTTGAACCCGGGAGGCAGAGATTGCAGTGAGCCAAGATTGCACCATTGCACTCCAGCCTGGCACCTGGCGACACAGCCAGACTCTGTCTCAAAAAATGTGTATTCACAAATACACATTTAAAAAGGAAGTTAAGTTAAAATAATAAAATAATGATGCTTCTCAACTTATGATGGGATTATGTCCTGATAAACTCATTTTAAGTAAAAAATATAAGCTGAAAATGTGTTTAACGCATTGATAAAACCATCATAAAGTCAAAACCCTGCAAGCGAAACCATCACAAGTCAAGAATTCTCTGCAATACAAATTTCCCATAAATTTTTACATAAATTTTTAAATTTTTATAAAATATTTTGATAATTTTCAACCATAGATGGAAGCATGGGTAATTAATGAGTGCAGATACTGAATTCAGTTGGAAGCTTAATGGTATTCCAAAGATGTATGCTTTATTTGCTTTTATAAAATAAAATGAATAATAATAATTTCATATTTCACAAAAAACAATGTTCAAGTAATGCGTGATCCAACAAAAATAATGCGTAAAAATTCATGAAGAAAAGTATAAAATTGATTGAAAGATCTTTGAAAGACCTAAGTAAATAAATTGGTTCACTATGTTTCTCTTTAGGACAATATACTGTGAAAAGGTGCCAATTATACCTACATCAGCCTATAAAGGCAATGCATTTTCAATCAAAATGCCCCTGTTTTATTTTTAACCCATTTGGTGTGAGTTAACAATTACTATTAGAATGTATATTAAAATGAAAAGCCAAGAACAAAAGTATCAATTTCGAAGAAGAAAGAAATGAAAATTCCACATAATAAATATCGTGGCTTACTATAAAATTATGCGTTGTAACACTGGTGAAAATTGTCCAATAACACAAATGCAGATCCTGAGATCTCTATTTTCTTGTTGGCTCTAGCTATCAGTTGAGAGACACTCTTAGCTTCTAGAGAACTCTCTCTAGCCCTTGGACATAGCCCCTGCATCTCAGAACCAGAAACTGGCAGTCATGTGGTTCTCATATTACATCTCTTAGAGCTGCTTCCGCAGTCACATATCTCTCTGACCACAGTCAGGAAAGTTGTTCCACTTTAAAGGACTCATGTGGTTAGACTGGGGTCACACAGATATTCCAAAATAATCTCCCACTCTCAAGGTTCATATGCTTAATCACGTTTGCCAAGTCTTCTCTCCCCTTTTCCACATAAGATAATATATTCACAGGTTTTGAGGATTAAGACCTGGATATCCCTGGGGGGACATATTTTTCATTCAGTTCCATAAATTGATGATGAAATAGGTAAGTTGGTAGACTGGACATGTATAGATTAGATATAATACTTATATTACTTATATAATACTTATAAGAGCAATTTTAGCTTATTGCCTGATACTTTTAAGACTAGAAAGATACTCATTGAAAAATACTCTGTTGTGCTCATACATGTTCTGTTGATATTGAGTCCAGTTATTTTTAGTACTTGGTGCAGGGATAAAATAGTATATGCATTAACCTTGACTAGTTTCTATCTATCTAGACAGTAGAATCTATTGTATCTGAAGCAGAAACATACTTTCAGGGACATTTTTACACATAATTTGCATCTAGAAAAAGTGTGGGGAAAGAGCTGCTCTGTCGTCAGATCTGCTGAAGGAAAATGTCACCCTCCCAAATAAAAACCAACTATTCATAGATCAACTGCTTTATTTGCCACAAGGAAGAAATTTTGGTGAGAGCAGGAAACATTCCTCTGCTTAAACTGAAAGACTGGGGCAATATTATCTGTACCTATCATTCATTGATTTGCAGATATTCACTATCAGAATCACCAGTTATCTCTATTACTTGCATATCTATTTCTCAAGCATAAAACATCACAATTGTATTAATCTACAATCCCTAATTTCTATACTTACATGTGTTTTCCATTGTCCCATTGTCTAAGGTAGTGGTCTCAAATTTGAATGTGCTTCAGAAGTACCTGAAGGACATCTCAAAACACAAATTATTGGGAACCACTGCTGGAGTTTCTAATTTATGTGTACAATATACAGTCTTACACATATGTGCATATATACACACAGGCATGATATCTGCTTACAAATAAAAGAGTAGAAATGTAACAGTAAAAACATAAAACAGGGCACTATTATCTTTCTCCTTCATTAAGAGATCTTCAACATTAGCTGAAGATTTTTGTTTTCTTGTAATTTCTTGAAGGTAAAGATCTTTTATAGTGTTCTTAGGTTAAAAAATAATAATAAAGACAGAAAAATAGGTCTCTAATCTAGCCAATGAACAATCACTTGATATTTCTGGTCTCAGATATAAGGAGCAAACCTAGCTCAATAATCTCAACCAGAATAACCTCAACTAAATCTCAACTAAAATAGTTATAAGGCTGAAGCCTTGGTTCTCTGCAGAACCCAGAAAGGTAAAAGAATGGAGGGGAAGTCCAAGAATAAGGGGATTTAAGGAATCTACTAAAAAGAAGGCTGTAAGTAAACTGAAAGGTGTCAGGAGGATAAAGGAAAGAAATGCTTTGCCTACACTCTGGGCTCTAGATTATCAGGATCAGCCATGAGTAATAATGTCTTCCCGTCAGTGACTTGTCTGTGCCTGTTTACCCTGCCAGATGCCATGGACATGATGGAAAGGTTATGCTTTTGTGCACTATCACCCAGAGTTGTTGAACTGTCATGCAATAATCAGCAGCCTCACTTGTAAGCTTGCCATCAAATTGAGCAAAGCACACTACACCATTACATCCAAATTGTTAGTGGAGGGGTGCCAGGGAGTGAAAGCAGATTCAGCAGACACAGTTACGGTGCCAAGAGTAGGCACTCAGTGAGAAAATGATGCCATGTAGACCACTGGGTAACATGAGATTCAAGACTAAGTGGGTCAATTAGAAAGCAAGATGCATTCTCCAGAGTGTCTGTTCTGGAAGTTTCCACTGAGTTTTTCTTCAGAAGCTGTTAAGGCAAGAGAGGAAGCTAAGGGGCAGCTGGATAGAGTGTGATTGATTGCAGTTGTCATCCTCCTAAGTATATGTGCAACTTAAGAAAAATAGTAGTTTTAAGCAAGGTGTCCTTAAGGGCAGTTTTTACCAATTGCCACTGCCTTACCCTTTCATACAGGTGCCACTGAGAAAAATGGTGAAAAAGTACCTATTCCATATGTCTGTACTCTTCAATGTTTTTGTGCAGCAAAGAGTTAACCCAGCAGGTCTAGCTTGCCCAAACTGCAGATTCCAAAGGTCTTCATGACCAGCCCTTGATCAGCTCCTAGGAGATAACCTCTGAACTCTTGGAATCATTTGGAATACAAACAGTGCCTTTATAGATTTGAGACCTTGGGCATGCCAGAGAGTTAGTTTATGCTAACAATGTGATTAATGGTGGATGCTTTTCTTCTATTCCTGGAGCCTTGGGTCATGCTGTACCAGCTTGAATTCTGGGGGTTCTGGGCCTGAGTAGTTCAAGTGAATCAAATGAGCGCCACATACCTATATGACTTAACTTCAATAAAAACCCTGGGAACCATGGTTCAGGTGAACTTCTCTGACTGGCACCATTTTACATGTGCTGTCACATATTGTTGCTTGGAACATTAAGCACTATTTCAGTGACTCCAGTGAGAGAGGACAACTAGAAGCTTGTGCCTGGTCTTTCTTGGACTCTGCCATAAGCGTCTTTTCTCTTGCTAATTTTAAGCTGCATCCTTTAACAGTAATAAACTATTACCATGAGCATAACAGCTTTTCTGATTTCAGTGAGTCATTCTGGCGAATCTTTGAACCCGACAATGATCCTGGGCATCCCTGACACAATGACTCATAAGCAAAAGCTAACTGTTCCTCCATACTGACAGAAATACAGATCATGAGTGTTTTTGGCAAAACCAATGAGATAACTCAGTGTATTCAGAATATGACAATACACTACACACACGTGCACACACATACACACACAGAAAACCAGGACTCTGTGCTGGAGGGTTTGGGGTCAACAAGAGATGAAATTTATAAAATTCAATGTAAACAATGCATACAAATTATTTATTTACATAATAGTTTCTATATTTTTTGGTATTTGTAATTTATGGGTTTGTAATTTATGGGTTTGTAATTTTTTGGTATTTGTAATTTATGGGTTTGTTTTTATATTTGGTTATACGTGACTCCCACATGAAATATTTTGCTATATGAAGAAAAGGCTACGTGAGGATATAGAGCCTATCTTTTAATGAGTAGTAACAGATACACCTGTTTTACATAAGTATTGGATTAGCAGGAGACGAGGCAAAAGGTCTCTCTTTTTTTAATGAATAATATAATAGAGGAAGATAGTAGGGAAAGAGGAAATCACCTTCACACCTCTTTGAAACTAGTGATGCTGTTCTTAAAAGCTCAGCTGACCTGAATGTGACTTCTAAGAGAATTAGAATGTCATTCCATTCTAGGAATAATTTACTACCATTAGCCAAAAACTGTCATAATAAATACTCAAGTCTATGAGACTGTGATGGGAATGGCATCCCCAAGGTGCAGGCAGTGGCTCTGGCTGCTTGGCTCCTCAAACAAAGCCTTGGTTGATTGTTTAATGTCCAGATCCACCCAAAAAATAGTTATCAGAGTTCAATTCAAGTTCAGGAAACATTGCATTTGAGTCTTGGTTTACTCCACAGTTTAATTTCCTCTCAGAGGTATTGGGTGTGAATGATTAGCCTAGGTTATTTTACAAACTATCTGGACATGACTGGAATCCAAGCTCATGATCCTCATAAACTTCAACTAATTGTAAAGTCTAACTTTGTGATATTGATTAGGGTCAGTAATTGTCTGATCTCTGCTTAGTAATTACTGATAATTGCAATGGTATGCATGAATTAACAGAAACATATGGCACATAAACATATTTCTTTATTAATTTTTCCTGAGCTAATTTTTGTGCTAATTAATATGAGTGTACTCTAGAGGGCAATAAACAATAACCTCACAGGTACACTTCTTGTCATACAAATATCTGGTTCAAGAAAGGTTTGTTTCCTGGATGGAATACAGTAAATTTTCTTAAAATATTATGTATGCTTAGTTTTGTGCAATTTTAGATTTTATTATAAATTTTAATTTCAACTTTCGTATTTAAATTTTTGCATTATAGGAGTAAATGACAATTTTATTTCACCTTGAAGATTAAATTATGTATGCCTTCTATTCATTTTCTCTTATGTCTATTCCATAGTTACGTTACCCCCTATCCTGAGTGATTAGAATATAAATTTTTTAAATTTAACTTTCATTTTAAGTTCAGGTTCTATGTGCAGGTTTGTTGTATAGGTAAACTTTGTGTCATGGGGGCTTGTTTACAGATAATTTTGTCACCAGGTATTGAGCCTTGTACCCAATAGAATGTATCTTTAAGTTTTATTTATTCTTTTAAAATATGTAGATTGTGTGTTTGACTAACATAAATGGCATTTTGCTATAGATATTTCCTGTCATCATTTTTTACTCTGCATTGTTCAATAACCTGTCCACACTGCTTACCATACAAGTAGCTTTTTTGGCTTTTGACACCTGAGAGTATTTCACTGTTTGTATTTCATTCCTCCCTCAATAATGTGCTCCTACCCTGTCTTCTACAGCTTACCACCAGGTGCCATTGCAATCAAAAATCTCACTCTTGGCTTGTTTGAGAAATTCATAAGGATCTTTCTAGGATTTTTGAGCCATGAATTATAATACTTAAGCTATCTAATACTACCAGTAAAGTTGCACCTGTATAAATTCCTGCAGGAAGGACAAGTTGGTTTTCTGTTTTCAGAAAATTTGTCAGTTTCAACCTTACTAATTTTTTGCCACACTGTTATATGTAGAGTAATACTTTACTAATGTTTTACTTATTCTCACACTAAAGAAGTTGACCATCTCTTTAATTGTTAATGATTTATTTTTGCTTTTCTACAAATTGATTTTGCCCATTTTTCTATTGTTTCTTTTGCTTTTTTGTCAGTTTTCATCAAGACTTCTTTTGTATCATAGATATTCTTTCAATATTGATTTTATGTTTTGCCAACATATTCTAATATGTTAGATCTCTGTTAAATTTACACAAGTTGGTTTTTATTGAACAGAAACTCTAGACTTAGTGAAACCTCAGTATGATTAACTCAAATTTATGATTTATTCCTATGTGATTTGCGATTTACTTTGGCATGTTTATTGTAGTGCTTACCCATTACTAAGATATAAACATATTTTGCATATTTTCATCTATCATGATTTTAAAATTTGCATTTATACAAGTTTTACATTAATCCTTGGTCAGACATTTTAAACAGTATAGTTTTAGTTTTACTCTCTTTCCTGTAACCCATTTTTCTAACACTACATATTAAATAGCTAAAATCTTCACCCTTTGACTTGTGAGACCATATATTTCCTATATAAAATGCTCATAAATGAGCATTTATTTTTCCAGTTGTCTGTTCCTGATCCATTATCATACTGCCCTTATTATAATGACTTTATAATACAAATGTTAAAATCTAATAGGGAAACTACTTCATCATGTTTTTTCAAAGTTAATTTAGCTCTTTGTGGACCTTTATTTTTAATTTTAAAAGGTTTCAAGACTCTTGAAATTGTAAAGCCTTACAATATGATGATTAACTATTACTCCAAAACTCATTTTGGGTTTTTAAAAAATTATTATTGTATTTAAATTCTTGAGAAAAATCTTCCATGCTATTATTGACATTTTGATTGTTTAGCAGTTTAGATTATTACAAATAATGTTGCTGTAAACATTTTTTCCTGGTACATATATTTATTATTTTTTAAAACAGATATGCCAATGGCTAAGATTTGGTCTTTGTATCCATATATGTTCAATTTTAGTATTTAATGTTTAGTATTATAGTTTGTAACCTATCCTGTTAGGTTAGTATTACTCCACTATCAATGCAAGACAAAGATACTGCAAAAAAAAATACAGACAAATATTCCTCATAAATCTAGATGAAATTTGTTTTCAATAGAAACTGACCCTATCTAATCTATCTATATCTATCTATATTAATAATTCATGTACTAAATTCAGCTTATCTTACACATACAAGTTTGGTTAAACATTTGAAATGCAGTCAGTGTAATTCACCATATCAACAAACTAAAATATGAGAAACAAAAGACATCTAGAATGAGAAGCAAGAAGTTAAGCTGTCATTATGTGCAGATGGCATGATCATTTATAAAGAAATTCTAATGAGGTCCATAAAAAGAGCTACTAGAACTAATAAGTGAGATCAACAATGTTGTAGAATAAAAGCAATAGACAAAATCAATTGCATTTTGAATACTAACAATGAGCAATTAAAATTGAGATGAAAATGTTTACCATGACATCAAAATATGAAATACTTAAGGATAAATCTGACAAACGTGAAAGACTTGTACTTTGATGAGAGAAATTAAAGGAGCTCATATAAATGAAAAGCATCAAATGAGCATTAATCAGAGAATTATTACTGTTAAAATGGCAATACTCCTCAAATTTATCTACAGATTGATACAATTCCTATCAAAATCCTACTTAGCATGTTTGCAGAAACTAATAAGATCATCATGATTCATATGGAAATACAAAGGACCTAGGATATCTAAACCAATTTTGAAAACAAGTTGAAGAACTAACAATACTTGATTTCAAGTTTTGGCTTAAAAATAGATAAACAGGTCCATGGAACAAAATTGACTTTAGACTAGAACTAGAGTTGACCTATATAAACAATAGATTTTTGACAAAGGGGAAAAAGCACTTCAGGGAAGAAAGTATAGTCTTCTCATAAATTATATTGGAACAGTTGTATATTTATATGTTGTTTACCATTTTTGTTAAGAACATTTTTTATACTTCATACCGTATTAGAATGTTAACCCAACATTGATCATGGTTACAAATGTGAAACCTGAAACTATAAAACTCCTAGAAGAAAACATAAGAGACAACCTTCGTCACTTCAAATGAAACAATTTCTTAGATACTATACCAAAGCCAAAATCTATCAAAGAAAAATGATAAACTTTATCAAAATGAAATCTTCTAGTCTTTGACATGCATTGCTAAGACAAAATGCAAAATATGTACTGCATGAAATAAGCACTTACAAATCATACACATGATAAAATACTTGAATCCAAAATATAAAGTAACTTTCAAAATCCATAATTTAAAAACCAGAAATCCAATTTACAAAACAAGCAGGTGATTAGAATAGATAATTAATTATGAATGACATAGCCAATAAGCATGTGAAATAGGCACATGAAAAGATGCTCAGTGTGATTAGTCATTTAAAAAATGAAAATTAAAAGCATATTGGGATACCGAGGCAGGCAGATCACGAGGTCAGGAGATTGAGACCAACCTGGCCAACATGGTGAAATCTTGTCTCTACTAAAAAACTACAAAAATTAGCTGGGCGTGGTGGTGCATGCCTGTAATCCCCAACTACTCGGAAAACTGAGGCAGGAGAACTGCCTGAACCCAGGAGGTGGAGATTGCAGTGAGCTGAGATTGCACCATTGCACTCCAGCCTGGGCAACCAGAGCCAAACTCCATCTCAAAAAAGAAAAAAAAAAAAAAAAAAAAAAAAAAGCACAGTTCAGTGCTACTGCATACATATTAGAATGGCTCAAATCAAAAAGACTGACCACACTAAATTTTGGCAAGCATGTGGAACAACAGGAATTCTCATACATTAATGGTGGGAATGTAAAATGATATAACCATGTTGGACAGCAGTTTGGCAGTTTCTCAGAAATTTAAACATGTGGATTACACTTAGTGGATACACTACTATTTATTTATCTAAGATAAATGAAATTTATGTCTATACAATGACTTGTACATGAATGTTCATAATAGCTTTGTTATTACCCAAAACTAGAAATAACTCAAATGTCCATTAATGAGTAAATAGATGAGCACACTGTGGTATGTCCATACAGTGGAAGGCATTTTTTGCCAGCCCCAGCCTCAGCCCTAGTGAGGAACTCTCAATCTCCTACTTATCTCTCAGCTTGCCATTACTTCCCCTGAAAGCTATTTTTTTTCTTCTAAGTAGGATAGATTTCCTCTTATCAACTATATTTCTACTGTGTGAGGAATATCCACTATGATTCTTACATTAAATTACAAATAAGCATATAGCTCTCTCTCTAAACAGGAACAGAAACATTGTTTATATTTGTATTTCAAAGTTTGGAAGTATTTATATTATAAAGAATTATTTGGAAATAAATATATCACTATGGTCAAGTTGGTCATTATATTCTTACAGATCTATCCTAAAATGAGAAAAAGCTGAATAAACTGGAAATCAGATTTTTAAAACTTATCATAGATCTTAGAATACAAAAAGAGATTTAAATGATCTAAATTCTATAAAGAAAATGACAAGAATTCCTAGGAAATCTGTGGCTACTTACAACTTTGTCTAAATGTCTTGGTTCTGCACTAATTCTAATGTGATTTGTGTACCAAGGTAGGAACAGTACTTTTCATGATATCTATTTTCAAACCTTTACCGAATACACCTGTTTTAACTACTCCCATAACTTCTCTATTATCAGTAAGTTAAAAAGAGATAAGCATAAAGTCAATTGCAAAATAAAAGCCTCCAAATACAACCACTCAAAATTCTGAATTTGTGTAGTAAAATTGCTAGCTCTAGAATTGGCCTTGCCAATTAGATGGAATTTAAACTTTGTTTTCAAAGAAAGCATCAGATAGGTAACATTACTCTTAAGAAAGCCTGCAATTCTCTATATACCCAAAGGACTATAAATCATTCTATTATAAAGACACATGCACATGTATGTTCATTGCAGCCTGGAAACCATCATTCTCAGCAAACTGACACAAGAACAGAAAACCAAATACCACATGTTCTCACTCATAGGTGGGTGTTGAACAATGAGAACACTTGAACTCAGGGAGAGGAGCATCACACACTAGGGGGCAGTGGGTTGGAGGGGGCTAGGGGACGGACAATGGGGCAGGGAGGGGAGAAGGGATAACATGGGGAGATGCTGGATATAGATGAAGGGAGAATAGAGGCAGCAACCACCTGGTTATGTATGCACCTATGCGACAACCCTGCATGACCTGCACATGTATCCCACAACCTAAAGTAAAATTAAAAAAAAGAAAGAAAGAAAGCTTGGAATTCTCTTTTTGAAATGCAAATCTAAAACTTAGGTATTTCACAGAGCTACCATATGGGATGTATGATTTGTATACATTCTGCAATAAAATGGGAATCAGTGAATGAGCCACCTTAATCTCTTACATATTTTTGAAGCTGAGCACACACTTTCTAGTAAAGGAAATCAATAGAAAGGGAGACAAAAAAATTTAAGAAAGAGATCCAAAGTCTGAATTAGAAACAAGTTATTGATACCTCAACCCTGCTATTAGGCAGTTTTAAATACTTAAAAGTTTAGCAGGAAGCTGAAAGGATTATAATATGTTTGCAGAAAGGATTATAATACATGCACTATGTTAAGAAATCAGATTAATCAAAAACTCTAATATACCATGACTCATCAATTCTTGAATGTCTATTTACAATTATTAGAAGTATATGAGGTTTCCTTCAAAGATGTCTCCTGGAAATAAAACAAATGTGGAACTTTTTGAAAAGAATCATTTGACAAATACCTTGTATATATACATTTATGTAATCATTTTGAAAGGCCTAAAGATAAATGATAGGAAACTAGTTTTCAACTCACGTACATTATTTGGTCACATTGCACCAGATTACTCTTAGAAGGAGAGGGTCTGATCAACCCGATAAACACACTCTGAGAAACTGTGAGATAGGAGCAAACTCAGCATACAAGATGTTGGGATCAACATTTGTCCGAAAGAACCAATTTACTCTGTCAAATCTCTCTCTGTATAATGAGAATAATAGAGGCACTTTTTTCAATTACTTCACATATTATTTGTAAAATACTTAGCATTGTCATAGTGTACATTAGATACTCTTTGATATATAAGTAAAATTAATAAACCAATGATAGTGAATTCAGAATTAAAATTACAGTTTAAAATATATGCTAAGACAATATTAAAAATGATAACTGAAAGTAGTCAAAGACTGTTTGATAGTCTTGTTTCTGATAGTCTCATGATTAATCATTACAATTTGAAAATTAAAAAGACAGATTTATAATAAGTACCAAACTCCACTTTCCCCTGAGATTAATTATTTCAGAGAAGCTGTTGATGAGATTCTCTTGGGCAAGTCATATATTTTCTGGCTTCACTATTAAATGATGACCTTAAAATGAAGAAAATCTTAAATCTTTTCCAATCTTGACTTCTATGATTCTGATTTTGACATGTAATGAATATTTTATTTACAAGCTTAGTTTTAATGGGGTTAGAATATACTTCCCAAAAAAGTCTTTGTAATTTCTAATATTCTTGTTTCAATAATATGTTGATAAAAATGATTTTTCTACTAGTGGTCATTGATACAATAGAAAAATCATTTAGAGAAAATTTGGTAATTATAATAATTAAACAATAAGAATTGCTAATATTTACTGGTCACGCTTTGTTTACTAGGCACATTGCTATGGGTTTTATTTAAATTACTTAATTTAATATCCTCCTAAATTACATCAGTTAAGTATTTTTTCTCATTTGACCAGAGGTTGAGAGACTTAAGAATTATGCACAAGAGCTGGAAATGGAGTCATCCAACTTTAAATAACAAAAAGAAGAGACACAAAGATGAATAACTGATGTTTATGGAGAAAGATTACTACCTTGAAAATGAAAGTAAACTTGAGGCCAGTGAGTGTTTCCAGCATGTGGTGTTTGACTTGTCTAGTATAGGGTTGGTTGTAGTCAGAGGTTGGGGATGTCTAATGCGGGTCCTTGTCTTCCTTCATTTGTATTAAACAGAGTATAAGCAGATAAAGTAGATGGTAAATGTTCAACTTGATTAAAGGACCAGATGGAATTGGATAACAAACTAGAAATAGTTTGAGAGAGGAGGTTATACAGATTTGAGGACATAGACCAACGAGTTACCAGAGATGGCCAATGCAGCTGCAACTACACAAAAGAGGGAAAAGATCTGTAAGAAACAGCAGTGATTTCTCTTAATGGAGGATTAGATAATTAAACAATCTGTCAGCTACAATATAATTGAAATAAAGATTGACAAAATGATAAAACATAAATAATACATATATAAATATATCCTTATAGTTTTCCATAATGTAAAGAAATGAGTTCACATTCCCTGCTAAATTTTTAAGAGAAGTATAATTCCCTTTAAAAAACGTGGAAAACTCACAACTGTAATTCCAGCACTTTGGGAGTCCGAGGTGGGCAGATCACAAGGTCAAGGGATTGAGACCATCCTGGCCAACATGATGAAACCTCATCTCTACTAAAAATACAACAATTAGCTGGGCATGGTGGTGTGCACCTGTAATCTCAGCTACTCAGGAGGCTGAGGCAAGCGAATCACTTGAACTGGGAGGCGGAGGTTGCAGTAAGCCGAGATCGCAACACTGCACTCAAGCCTAGTGACAGAGCAAGACTCTGTCTCAAGAAAAAAAGAAATCAAAAAGACCTGGAAAAGAATATCTATGTAGTCATTTGTATCATCTGAATTTTTACAAAACTGAAGAATATAACACTGGAGGTATATTACATTAATCACTATAAAAATTAGTTAAAACTATGAAAAAAAAATCAGATTATAGCTAATAATTTTAAAAGGCTTTAAGATAAAGTCTTAAATAACAAAATCATGAAAAATTTAAAATCTTATGAATATGTCAGAAACTATTATGAAGAACTTCTAATTTTTACAAGTATTACCAGAAATGACAAATGAGAATGATCACTATAAACTTTTGTTTGTAATTTTTATATGAAATTTCTGGCTAAAGCAAAATCATGTAAAACATAGAAAGGTGTAAAAAGAATTATTGGAAAGGGTTAGATAAATTTATCATGTCTTGTGACATACATGGTTACATAAGACTATATGACATAATGAGAAAATGTAAGAAAACAAATTAAATATATCTGTTAAATAAATTTTCTTTTAATTAAAAGTAGTGGATTCTGATACTATTGTTTTTAAGGCATCTGGTAGCATTTAGCACTCCAAATGCATAAATCTTAATACCATGTAGATGTCATGAATTTGTCTTCCAGTATTTCAAACAAGGTTTTTTTTGTTTTTTTTGTTTTCTGGTATTTTGAAAGGATAACTCCTTTCATATAGAACATCATAAACACTTCAGGATGTTTACCAGTTCTGCTGTGCTCAAAATTAAGTGCATATGCCAACCTCAATCACTGGGACTTTCAAGAAAGCTGCTGCCAATTTCCAAACCTTCTGTGCAGAATGGAATGGAGAGGGGGAGGGCAGGAAAAGAGATCTAGCGTGCTCTGTTGATAAACAATGGTCTAGAGATAGTGTATATCTTAATGATACAAATCTTGTTTTTTAAAATATGCATCTTGTATCCACAAAAAGTTTTAAGTGGCTCCAATACATGCTTTCAAAACTACATGCATTCTAAAGCTATTTTTCTGTCTTTGAAAGGGGAGCCATTATGTAAAAGTGCCTCAATATAAGCAAGACCAATATTAGAGAACTAAGAAGAAGGTCTCTGTCCTAATATGCATTCATTTATAAATCTATTTTAATATTACAACTATGTATTAATAGAAGTAGGTTCTAAAGCACTTATCATTTGTAATCAGAAAAGGGTAAATGGCCTAAAATATGAAAATAGTTTAATAAAATACATTTAAATGATTAAATAAAAATCAGTCAGGAATACAAATTGGATAGTTACTTTGTAATAGGCAACGTGAAGAACTGCTGAAAATGACAACTACATTGTATGAATATATATATCACAAATATTTACATATATAAGATATATGGTAGATATAATATATTGCTTATCTAATTTCATCTCTGTGACTTCCCTAAATTTAGACATTTTTTCTGTTTTACAAATGGGAAATTTGTAGCTCTAAGAAACAAATAGCTTTTCCAAAATCACATTAGTATTCCGCAGAAATGATATTTGTACATATATTGGTCTAATTCCAATACCGGGAAATCAATTATTTTAATTAGCCATGTCCATCAGTTTAATCAATCAAATTAATCATTTCTTTTAGTTAAGTATCCAAAATAGTTTAAATATTTTGAACATAATATTAAAAAGTATGTAGAATTATCTTAAATGAATATATGAGATTGTGTGTCCATCTCTAGAATAAATTTATATAAGCAAGAAAATATGTGAATATGAAAAAATGTTCACTATACTTTTTTCTAAAACTAAAGAGTGACTATGTTATTACAATATTGCTTCTTTATTTGTCATATTTCTTAAAATCAATTAAGCTCAATGATATGAACTTCCTGGAAAATGGAATCTAGTAACCAAATTTATTTGTTAATTTAACCATCATGAAAAGAATGAATAGATTTTTTTTTTCAGAAAAAGTACAAGCAGTGTTATAGCTAATTTATTAAGAATATGAGAAATATACTAATTGATACAAGGGCATAAAAATGTCTAGACATTTTTAATTTTTTACATGTCACAAAACAATTCAATAATAATTCAATGGGATGAATGACAAAAATTGCTTTAGTCCCTGTTTAAATGAAGCAAGGACACTGGTTACCTGATCTGATGTGGCATAAAAATATTGTTTTAACCAATAGGCTTTCCATAAATATTGTATTTGCTTAGGAAAATAACTAAATAGGCTTTTTAGAGGATAGAAGTTTTAATGTTAAGGCCATGGATGGAAGAAGATTCTTGTGTCCTAAGTTAATTTTGTAGCAGAATAATCAGAAATGCAAAGGATGTTAGAAAAGGGGTAACAGAGAGAGAAGAGAAAAGGTGAATCCACTTGTTGAGTGAGTTGAAGCTCAAGTTACCGGAAGGGAGTGAAGAAAGGAAAATGAATCTTAAAGATATTTTTCATTTATCATAATTACAAATCTTTGTGTATTTATCTATTTATTTCAACTTATGTTTTAAAGTCATTGTTTGCCAAACATGATGATGCATAAAGGTGAAATTTTAAAGATCCACACTGCCATGGTCGTAACTTTTGATGGTGGTGGGGGAGAAGGGTTGACGGAAATTAAGAAGTAGAAAAATAGATCAAAATATATACTCAGGATGAGACAGGGAATATAAAATAATCAGTAAAGGTAAGCATGAGTTGAGTAGCTGGAATGCAGAACCTTCAGAGGGGTGAATAATACTAGCATGTCTGAGTTGGCAATATTTGCAGTGAAGGCTAAATGATTGGAAGTAAAGCTCTTTAGGAGAAGAGGACCCCAGGCCCTTGTTTGGAAAGGTCTAGGGTCTGTGTTTGGAAAAATTTTGGCAAACTTTAGCAACCGTGTCGCTGACTGTGGGAAGATGTATAAAGATATAGCTAGAGAGAAAGAGTTAACAGCATTTCCAGTGATAAGTACTAATGGAAGAAAACGAAAATTTTAATCAAAAGAGTTGCTTAACTATTAGTTACTGCTCTCAAACTCCAAAAAAAAAAAAAAAAAACACATAAAGCAGAAAAACTTTAGTATATAAAATATATGTTTAGTGTGAGTCTTATTTGGTAGAGTAGGAAAAAAATTGCTTGCCATCAAGAAGGGATTATGCAGCCCATTTAACTCACTCCAATCTCAAAAGAAAAAAAAAATTGTAAGATGAAAAAAAAAAGAATTCTTTTCTGTGGCACCTCAGAGGCATTCAGGTGCTTCAAGATGAAGCTGAACATCTCCTTCCCAGCCACTGGCTGTCAGAAACTCATTGAAGTGGACAATGAACACAAACTGTACTTTTTATGAGAAGCATATTGCCACATAAGTTACTGCTGATGCTCTGGGTGAAGAATGGAAGGGTTATGTGGTCCAACCGAATCAGTGGTGGGAACGACAAACAAGGTTTCCCCATTAAACAGGGTGTCATGACCCATGGCCGTGTCTGCCTGCTACTGAGTAAGGGGTATTCCTGTTACAGACCAAGGAGAACTGGAGAAAGAAAGAGAAAATCAGTTCTTGGTTGCATTGTGGATGCCAATCTGAGTTTTCTCAACTTGGTTATTGTAAAAAAAGGAGAGAAGGATATTCCTGGACTGACTGATGCTACAGTGCCTAGTTGGCTGAGGCCCATAAAAGCTAGCAGAATCTGCAAACTTTTCAATCTTTCTAAAGAAGATGACGTCTGCCAGTATGTTGCAAGAAAGCCCTTAAACAAAGAAGGTAAGAAACCTAGGACCAAAGCACCCAAGATTCAGCGTCTTGTTACTCCACGTGTCCTGCAGCACAAACGACAGCCTATTGCTCTGAAGAAGCAGCGTACTCAAAAAAATAAGGCAGAGGCTGCAGAATATGCTAAATTTTTGGCCAACAGAATGAAGGAGGCTAAAGAAAAGCGCCAGGAACAAACTGCGAAGAGATGCAGACTTTCCTCTCTGAGAACTTCTACTTCTAAATCGGAATCCAGTTAGAAATAAGATTTTTTGAGTAACAAATAAGTAAGATCAGAAGATTCAAAAAAAAAAAAAAAAAGAAAAGAAAAAAGAAAAAAAACAGATACTAAGAATTTTACCCATAACTGTTATCATGGTTTGTGGTCATATTTTCTACATCTTGACAGCTGGCATGTGTAATACAATGTATATATTGATTTTCTTTCCAAAGTGTCATGAAATATGGTGAAGACACACATAAGCAATGAAAATATTGCTCTAAATTTCTTATATTTCAAATATGAATTTTAAGAAGAGACAAATGTCTAATTAACAAATACTCTGTACCTGAGATCTTTAGGCCTAAATTGGACTGAAATACAAATAGCTGACACCTTTATCTGATGTAAATACTATCAATAATGTATCAAATATGTGGGCATGGCCATTGACACTATATCTTCTATTTATACGAGGGTATCGGGATACATTCGGTTCAAATAAGGAAATATCAACTGAGTGTCTTATTGAGGCAGGTGGTACTGTAGGTGGTTTTAGGAGTCAGAATTATCACAGAGACCCAATCCTTGGCTCTTTTCATTTTTCCATCTTCATTCTTTTCATGGTACTTATTTTTTCATGATGGTAAGATAGCTGCTATAACTGCAGTGATTCTATCTTCCCACATTTATTAAGAAGGGAGGAAGAAAGCCGAGGGGATTTGCTTCCACTTCTCTCTGTTTTTGTCAAGAAACAAAATATTGTTCCATGACCTCACAGATGACATCTTTCCTCTCTAGTTGAGTAGAACAGAAGAGCACAAGTTCTACTACTCCAATCGGAGGGAAAAATGGAAACAGATTGTTGCAATTACGTAAGTTCTTACTCTGGGACCACTTTAACATCTAAGCAAAATCAGGACTCCATTGGTAAAGAAATGAGAATGACAGGAAAGTGACAAACAGTATCTGCCACAATAAGGGAAATATATATACTAAGAAGGAAATTGTTAAAGTGTTTAGAAAAAGATACAATCTAATTACCCAAAGAAGGAATGGGAGGGTATTTTCAATAAAGAGGATAATTTAACACACAAAAAAGAGGAAAAGCACAGTATTGCTCTGTTCAGGGGAAGGCGCAATAAGGAGATTAAGAACATTCAAAGAAAATAAATCACTGTGAAATTCTTTGGGCAAGTCACTGTAATATTTGATATGTTGACAAAATATCAGATATTTTATGATTAGATAATATCTATAGGACACACTTTTATGAAGGACAAATGAAAATATCAGCAAAAATAACAGCAAAACATCTGAAGAACAACATAATTAAATATAGATGGCAAGAGTAGAATGGCTAAAATCCAAAGCACTAATAATACCAAATGCTGCATCAGCATCTCTCATTCATTACTGCTGAGAATGCAAAACAAGACAGCTAGTTCAGAAGATATTTTTGGTTTCTTACTAAACCAAACATACTTTTACCGTATGACTCAGCAATCTTATCTTGATCTTATTGGTATCTACTCAAATCTGCTAAAAATGTATGTCCACACAAAGACCTACACAATGATTACAGTTTTACTGAAAATTTCCAAAACGTGGAAGCAAACAAGATGTCTTTCAATAGATTAATGGGTACATAAACAATGGTACATCCATACAGTGAATTAATTATTTACTGAAAAAAAAATGAGATCTCATGCCAAGAAAAGATATGGGAAAACCTTAAATGCAGGTTACTAAATGAAAAAAGCAAATCTGAAAAGAGTATAGACTATGTGATTCCAATGTTATGGCATTCTGGAAAAGGCACAACTGTGGAAACAGTAGAAAGATCAGTGGTTAACCAGGAGGAAGGGAGGAAGGAAGAATAAATAGCTGGAGAACAGATCATTTTTAGGGCAGTGAAGATATTGCGCATGACATTACAATGGTAGATATATATCATTATACATTTGCCAAAAGCTATAAAACATGCAACACCAAGAGTGATTCTAATGTAAATGATGGACTTTGAGTGATAATGATGTCTCAATGCTAGCTCATTATTTGTCAAAAGTGAACCACTACCACCTTCCTGAGTTCTCAGGCCAGTAGCAGCTCTGTGCTTCCCTGGGATAAGGCTCCCAGAAGGAGAGGCGGGTCGCCATTTTTGCTGCTCCACAGCCATCGCTACTGTCGCCCTCAGGATGGAGAGGGTGTGCAGTGATCGGGGACTAACACAGACCCCCAGCACAGTGCAGCTGTTTTCCATGTGGGTCCACACCCTCGGTACTCCACTCTAGGCATGGCCTCCTGACCCAGGACTCCAGCCACCCTCTGCCTTGGTCTAGGGCCAGCAGCAGCTCTGCATTTCCCTAGGATGGAGCTCCCAAAGGAAACAGGCCGGCCACCATCTTTGTTGCTTTGCAGCCCTTGCTCCTGTTGCCCTCAGGTATGGAAGGGATCACAGTGGATGGAGACTGAGGCAGATCCTGGGCACAGTACAGTAGCCTTATGGAAAAGTGGCCAGACCGTTTTCCACACAGCTCCCCACCTCCACTACTCTTTACTGGGCAGTTTCTCCATCTTGGCCCCCAGCACAACCACACTTCCCCCATCTGGGCACTTCAGTTGGTAGCAACTCTGCATTTTTCTGAGCAGGGAATCCTAGGAACAACCCACAGCCCCTCTTCCATTGCAAATACAGTGCTGATGCCCTTACTGCCCTCAGACTGGGAAAGGAACAAAGGGCCTGATCACTGCACTGGACTGCCAGCACACCACAGCCACTATACAGAAAGGAGTCTGGTCTCTCTTCCTTGTGAGCCCCCACCCCTCACTCTCCAGCAGTCAGTGCCCCCAGCTTGAGAACACAGAGCAGCCGTCTCCTACCCACAGCCAAGCCTTTCCACTACCAGTGCCTCTGTGTTTCCCTGGAAAGTAGCTCCCCGAGGCAACAAAAGGCTCTCCGCTCCTGCAGCAGTTCTGTCCCTGCTGCCCTCAGACTGGAGAAGAAACAAAGAGCCTGAGGGGTTTGTTTCCAACACAGCACAGTCACTGTATGGAAAGTTGCCCACTCTCTCCTCCCTGTGAACCCTCAACCACCAGCTTTTCATCAAGTGGGGCCCCCAGCTGGGCCAGCAGTGCAGCAGCACCAGACCCTTGCTGACCATTTAGCAGTAGCTCTGCATTTTTCTGAGGTGGAGATCCCAGAGGCAACTGAAAGTCTATCTGCTACCTCCACTGCTCATCACCAGGTAAGGTGCCCTGATTTTGGTCCAGATGACAGCTGCCCCACCACAAGCCAGTTACACTGATGGAAAGCCACTTTGCATCTCTTTCTGGGGTGCAGCCACAAGAGACAAGTAAAAATCCTCTGCCTCAGCCACTGCCATGACCTCTCCTCCTGCTGCATCCTAGCGGGGAAGGGAACATAAAGCCTGAGCTTGCCCCAGTGCTGCAGTGTGCAGCCCGGGAGTGCCAAGCTGAGAACTGCAGTGAATACTCAAGTAGGAGAGGAGCACACACTTTCAGAGCATTGAGAGGTAGCATGGCTGCAATCATGAGGAAATACAGAGGAGTCACGTGGCTGAGCAAAAGCCTATCTACATGTCTTTCACTTAAGTGCCATCTGCTGGATCACAGCGCAAACTTCAACACCAAAAATACTAACATACTCTCCTGTGAACCCGTGGACAAGAATTCAGCTACAGATAAAAATTTGCACAAAGCCTTAGCACTCTGGAAACATGCAGAAAAGAAGTCAACTGACTGTACTCAAATTACACCACAGTTAAAGGAACACCTACCTGTACAGATGAGAAAGAGCCAGCACAAAAACTTTGGTATCTCAAGAAACCAGAGTTTCTTCTTACCTCCAGATGACCACACTACTTCACCAGCAATAATTCTTAACCAGAGTTAAGTAGTTAAAATGACAGAAATTGAATTCAGAATATGGATAGAAATGAAGACTATCTAGATTCTGGAGTAAATTGAAACCCAATTCGAAGAAGTTAAAGTTTACAAGGAAACAATATGGGAGCTGATAAACAAGATGACCATTATATATTAAAAAAAAAGGACCAAACTGATCTGATAGAGCTGAAAAAACACTACAAAAATTTCATAATACATTCATAAATATTAACAGCAGGATAGACCAAGCTGGGGAAAGAATCCCAGAATTTGAAGACTGGCTATCTGAACTAACTCAGTCAGGTAAAAATTTTTTAAAAAGAATAAAAAGAAGTGAACAAAACCTCCAAGAAACATGGATTTATGTACGGAGACCATGTCTACAACTCATTGGCATCCTTGAAAGAGAGGGGGAGAAAAAAAGCAACTTGTAAAACACATTTTAGCATATGGTCCATGAAAATTTCCCTAACTTGACTAGAGAGGCCAACATTTAAATTCAGGAAAAGCAGATAAACCCTGTAAGATACTACACAAGAAGATCATCCCCGAGATACATACTCATCAGATTCTCCAAGGTTGAAGTGAAAGAAAAATGTTAAAGACAGCTAGGGAAAAAGGGCATGTAAGAAATATTTTAGCAGAAACACTACAACCCAGAAGAGATTGGGGGCCTAGATTCAGCATTCTTAAAGAAAATAATCTCCAAGCAAGAATTTCATATTCAGCTAAACCAAGCTTCATAAGCAAAGGAGAAATAAGATTATTTTAGACAAGCAAATGCTAAAGGAATTTATTACCACCAGATCTGTCATATGAGAGGTCCTGAAAGGAGTGCTAATTATGCAAAAACCATAACCAACCACTACAAAACAAATTTAAGTACATAGATCATTGATACTATAAAACAACCACACAAACACATCTGCATAAAAGATAGCTGATAACAAATGACAGAATCAAATCTGCGCATTATCAGTACTAGCCCCGACTGTAAACAAAAGTAATGACCCAGTTAAAAGGCAAGTGGTGGCAGGCTGGATGAACAAGTAAGACCTGATGGTATGCTGTCTTCAGGAGACTCATCTCACATACAATGATAACCATAGACTCAAAGTAAAAAAATTCAGGAAAATCTACCAAGCAAATGGAAAATACAAAAAAGCAGTGGTTACTATTCTAATTTCAGACAAAACAGACTTTAAACAAACATAGATTTTTTTAAAAGTTGGGCATTACATAATGGTAGAGTTCAATTCAACAAGACATAACAAAGCAAAATATATATACACACAGCACAAGAACATTCAATTCATAAAGCAAGCTCTTAGAGACCTATAAAGAGGCTTAGATTTCCACACAGTAATAGTAGGAAACTTCAACATCACATTGACAGTATTAGACAGACCACTGAGGCAGAAAACTGAACAGACTATTCCTCAGCAAGATGGCTGAATAGGAACAACTTCAGTGCATAGCTCCCAGGGAGATTGACACAGAAGGTGAGTAATTTCTGCATTTCTAACTGCGATACCTGGTTCATCTCATTGGGACTGGTTGGGCAGTGGGTGCAGCCCAAGAAGGGTGAGCCAAAGCAGAGTAGGGCATCGCCTCACCTGGGAAGTGCAAGGTGTTGGGGAACTCCCTCTCCTTGCCAAGGAAAGCTTTTAGGGTCTGTATCCTGTATTGCGACCTGGATACTGTGCTCTTCCCACTGTCTTCACAGCCCACAGACCAGGAGATTCCTCTGGTACCTGTACTACCATGAGGGCCCTGGATTTCCAGCACAAAACTAGGGGCCATTTGGGCAGACAGTGACAAGCCACAACAGTTTTTTTTCATGATGCAGTGGTGCCTGGAATGTCAGTGAGACAGAAACGTTCACTCCTGTGGAAAGATGGCTGAAGCCAGGGATCCAAGTGGTCTGGCTCGGATCTCTTGGCAGAAACCTCACAAGCCAGAAGAGAGTGGGGGCCAATATTCAACATTCTTAAAGAAAAGAATTTTCAGCCCAGAATTTCATATCCAGCCAAACTAAGCTTCATAAGTGAAGGAGAAATAAAATCCTTTATGGACAAGCAAATGCCAAAAGATTTTGTCACCACCAGGCCTGCCTTGCAAGAGCTCCTGAAGGCAGCACTAAACATGGAAAAGAATAACCAGTGCCAGCCACTGCAGAAACATACCAAATTGTAAAGACCATCGATGCTATGAAGAAACTGCATCAACTAATGGGCAAAATAACCAGCTAGCATCAAAATGGCAGGATCAAATTCACACATAACAATATTACCTTAAATGCCCCAATGAAAAGACAAAGACTGGCATATTGGATAAAGAATCAAGAGCCATCAGTGTGCTGTGTTCAATAGACCCATTTCATGTACAAAGACACACATAGGCTCAAAATAAAGGGATGGAGGAAGACTTACCGAGCAAATGGAAGCAAAAAAAAAAGGGGGGGGTTGCAATCTAGTCTCTGATAAAACAGACTATAAACTAATAAAGATCAAAAGAGACAAAGAAGGGCATTACATAATGGTAAAGGGATCAATGCAACAAGAAGAGCTGGCTATCCTAAATATATAGGCACCCAATGTCCTAAATGTTTAGGCACCTAGATTCACAAACCAAGTTCTTAGAGACTTACGAAGAGACTTAGACTACCCTATAATAATAGTGGAGATTTTAACACCCTACTGTCAATATCAGACAGATCAATGAGACAGAAAATTAACAAAGATATCCAGGACTTGAACTCAGCTCTGGACCAAGTGAAACTAATAGACATCTACAGAACTCTCCACCCCAAATCAACAGAATACACATTCTTCTTAGCACCACATTGTACTCATTCTAAAACTGACCAATAGTTGGAAGTAAAATACTCCTCAGCAAATGCAAAAGGACGGAAATCATAACAACCAGTCTGTCAGACCACAGTGCAATCAAATTAGAACTCAAGATTAAGAAACTCTCTCAAAACCACACAGCTACTTGGAAACTAAACAACCCGCTCCTGAATAACTACTGGACAAATAACAAAATGAAGGCAGAAATAAAGATGTTCTTTGAAATCAATGAGAATGAGATACTGTCTCACACCAGTCAGAATGGCTGTTATTAAAAAGTCAAAAAACAAAAGATGTTGGTGAAGTTATAGAGAAAAGGAAATGCTTATACACTACTGTTGGGAATGCAAATTAGTGCAGCCATCGTGGAAACCAGCTTTCTCAAATGACTCAAAGCAGAATTACCATTTTACCCAGAAATCCTATTATTGGATATATACCCAAAGGAATATAAATTATTCTACTATAAATAGACGTGCACACATATGTTCATGGCAACACTATTCACAATAGCAAAATCATGAAATCAACCTAAATACCCATCAAGAGTAGAGTGGATTAAGAAAATATGGTACATATACAACATGGAATAATATGCAGCCATAAAAATGAATGAGATAATTTCTTTTGCAGCAATATAGATGGACCTGGAGGCCATTATCCTAAGTGAACTAACACAGGAACAGAAAACCAAATGCACATGTCTTCATTTATAAGTGGGAGCTAAACATTGGGTACATATGAACACAAAGAAGGGAAAAACATACACCAGACCTACTTGAGGGTGAAGGAAGAACAGAGGGTAAAGAAAAAAAAGTACTTCTTGAGTATTATGCTTATTACCTGGGTGGTGAAATAATCTGTACACCAAATCCCCATGAGACACAATTTGCCTATATAACAAACTCATACATCTATTCCTGAACATCAAATTAAAGTATAAAAAAAAGAGGGTATCATTCTAGGGTGTATATGAGGGCAGGAGGTACACAGAACCATTTAATTTTTCTTTAACCGTAAATCTCTTCTAATAATAAAGACTGTATTTTAAAAAATTGAGAACGCTTTTTAAATGTGAATTTTATGAGACAACTTCAAATTACTCTTGAAAAATATTACAGAATATTTCAAAATATATACTGGCTTAGGCTAAGAATTTGGAGTCCTTGTGCATTTAGTAATGTGAGGTGAAAACTAAATGTATGTATCAGAATCATCAATATTTAGCATAATTATTCATTTACTAAAATTAGAAATTTATGTAATTCAACAATATTAGAAATATATGCACTCTACTATGAAATTAATATTATTAACCAAAATTAGACATTGAGCAACTGGCAATTTCAGTGGAATAAAATGGAGGAAGGGAATAGTATTATACTAGATATTCTTTGTAATAATTGAATACCTATGTAGTTTTGCAATTACATTTGTATAAGCGGGTACATGTGTGCTTATGCATATATGTATATATGCACATAAAGGTTAATGAACAAATAAGGTTCTTAGAAACTAAGTCTGTTGTTTACACAATAAAATTTATTTGGAGTTGTTCAAAAACATCAATGGGAGGAATATTAAGACAAGCTTGGCAGTATATAAAAACTAAGACCATACCAGAGGAACTATGATCTAAAGAGATCACTACTGCTATGTTGGCACTCTAGTAGCTGAAATTGTCACAGACTTGAATTTCAAATTATCTAATTTTATGTGTTTCTATCATTTAATCTAGATTTCAAATGCTTGACAAAAATCCAAATTAAAATAATTAAATAAACATATTTCCATTCCCAGACCAGTGTATGAGAAAAACAGAGATAACTCTGCAAAAGAAAGAATGTAGGGAGTGGCACATTGTAACAAATTAGAAGATAGAGGGGTGTAAACCATCAGCCTCATTCAATAGCTTATTTCTCACCAGCTTCAAGTTTTGACATATTACAATGAACGACTTTAATAAAACTACTTTTTAAAAAGAACAAGACATAACTATTGTTCATAATTCATTATCAGTTGACAATCAACAATACGGAAAAATGAGTTTATTCCAAATTGAAAAGATTATATTAAGCTAGAAGTATCATTATCTGTATGACTTGTTTTACTAGATTCAGTACATTTTTAGGAATCCAAGGGCAACTCGGAGTTGCCTCAGAAGCCTCAAGGGATGGCTTGGGAGGCAGAGGGAGCAGAGTTCTGGAGAATTCTGCTTTAATTACAGCAGTTTTTAAAACATTTCCTGCATTGGAAGTCTGTGTAAAATTATTAATTTGAAAGGGTTTTGAGCTCCCAAAAAATTGAAAACCAGTGAGTTATAAAATGGCAGCGTCTACCCATACTGTAGAGGAACAATTCTGTATATAAATATATTTTGTTGTTTAAAGAAAATGATTCATTTATTTCACAAGTGAACTATTCTTTATCAAGTGTTTACTACAAAGCAGATACTTTTCTAGAATTTTCAAAAAGCTATTGAATTTAAGTAAGTTTTATAGAAGGATGAGGATCTAGTGTTTGGTAGCACAACTGGGCAAATATAGCTAATAATAATTTATTTTATATTTCCAAATAGCTAGAAAATATTTCAAATGTCTCCATCATAGAGAAATCATCAACATTTGAGATGATGAATCTCTCAAATACCCAGATTTGATCATTACACTTTATAGGCTTGTATCAAAATATCATATGTACCTTATAAATATGTACAACTACTATGTGTTCCTGAAAATTAACAATAAAATGAAAAGCTAAATATCTTCATAGGATAAAAAAAAGTTAGAAATATGTACAATCATTTCAAAACACATTTATGTACTTAGAATCTCTTGACATGTTTTGGTGTTGCCAATTAATTTTCACTCAGTCAAACATTCTGGTCTACACTACTCCATATAAGCCTTGTTACAGCTGTGTTGAAACACCAGGAGGTTTAATGAGTTAATGAGACTAATGTAATATCCCTCTACTGTATTTACACACATGAAATCTCTTCATTACATTAGCAGAACCCTGTCAGCAAGCCTATGCTTTCTTCAAATGTGCACTTGCGTAGGCTATACAATACCTCAGGTGAACCCTAAGGTAAATGATGAACTTTGGGTGATTATCACATGTCAATGTAGGTTTAGCAATTGTAAAATATGTACCACTCTGGTGCAGAATGTTGATAATGGGGGAGAGTATACATGTATAACAACAGAGAAGATATAAAAAATCTCTGTACCTCCTTCCTGATTTTGCTGTGAATCTAAAACTGCTCTAAAAAAATCAAGTACTAAAATTAAAAAGTGCACTCGAATGTACTTGAATGCCACATAGTATCTGCAAATATTTTAAATCTAAAATGCTTCAGCCAAGAGGAAAATAAATTTTTACAGTAATCCTCTTATTGGCAAAAATTACCATTTCCTCTTAAACAGCTGTTAATCACCCACATTTAATCTCCAGTTTCTAACCACAAAAGGAAACTAGAAGATATATATAGTATAGAGAATATCTTCCTATATAGAGAGAGAAAACTTTAAAATACGTTTTTGTATATGCTTTTCATACAATAAAATCTGCTTTGTCTCTTACTTCTAGCTTGTTAGAGTTGGCAGAGCTGTTACACACATTTGTGTCTTTTGACTATTGCCTTTCTTTTGTTTATCTTCCACATTGGAACACAAGTGTGATGCCTAGAGATGTAAAAGGCATTTTGCAAGAATGAAAATGAGTGCTACGTGCCAAGGAAGATGGAATGAAAGGTTAAAAAGTGTCAGGGTCACTGAGGACATAATGAAACTGCCATGCTTCGTCTGAATAGTCTTAATTACTATGTATGGAACAGAAAAAAATTCCTATCTGATGTAGCCAAATTATGGGTTCCTTCAACTGAAAGTAATTCTAATTGATGTGTCAACTGCAGATATTTATTGAGTTATTCCGGAAGTTAGAAATTGAGATGACGAAACGATAGGTGAAAGGAGGTAGAAGTTTATACATATTCTACTTTTTCCTATGTTGCCACACATTACTATAAATGTCCCACATTAAAAACACATGGATATTCAATATTAAATGTATTTATGAAATAATATTTTCATTAAATGAAATATTTTTCTACGTTTTCTGTGAAAACGTTCACAAATATTGATGGATTTTTTAATTTATAAATTGTACAAACACATATCTTTTTCCGAGAACAAATAAGAAATATCATTAATCCAATGAAGTTAAAATATGAGAAATTACTTTTATGTGTTTTTTAGTCCATAGTTACCTTAAAGCAACTCACCTAGATTATTGGTCATGATTCAGTTTGTTTATTCATTCTGTATAGAAAAAATATATTTTATATAATAAGTGTTTGCATGAGGTTTTATAGTGCTATTTCTGTAAATGTTACCTGATTAATTCTGAAGATTTTCCAATTTAAATTCAAGTTTTATAGAAGAAATGGACCTATACCTGGTGCTCAGATCAGATCTTCACAAAACACTCCTAATTATTATAACATGGACCCTGTAGGAAAACAGAAACAAAAAAGCAGTCACATACTTTTGCTAAAGACAGACGTGAAACAGGATTTGTAGGGCTGAATTATACAATTTGCCAGTTCCTTGATTTTATAACATAAATAGAAAAACAAAATAACCTATTTTAAAACCATTTAAATTGCTATGCCCTTATAGGTTTTCAATTTATAAATTGCATATTTATGTAAAAATTGTAGACAGATAGATTTTGTCCATTCTCATTAATTAGAAGTCATCGTATGAGTCCGGGTGTGATGGCTCACACCTGTAATCCCACTACTTTGGGAGGCTGAGGTGGATGGATCATCTGAGGTGAAGAGTTTGAGACCACCCTGACACACATGGTGAAATCCCGTCTCTATGAAAAATACAAAAATTAGCCAGGCGTGGTGGTGGGCGCCGTAGTCCCAGCTCCTTGGGAGACTGAGGTAGGAGAATTGCTGGAACCCGGGAGGCAGAGGTTGCAGTGAGCCAAGGTTGTGCCACTGTACTCCAGCTTGAGAGACAGAGTGAAACTCCATCTCAAAAAAAAAAAAAGTCATCATATGAAAAAAGTTTATAAACCCGAGTATGCAGTGTGTAAATCCTAAATCAGATGTTGGCCACAGTTGCCTTTTCCTCTCAAAGTGAGCTTTGGTTCATTTAACACAATTTAGGAGTAGACATTTTGTTTCATTCTTCTTTTACAACAACAGAAAAGGAAATTTTCAACATAATATTTGAAATTGTTCAGGGGCTTATGACTATATATTTTTTTCTTTATCAGATTGTTTCTCAAATATATTCACAATTTTTAATTTTACAATATATTTGGTCAAATTTAGACACATGCAAACACACACTATTTTTATACTGTATTCTCATTTTTCTTTTTAGGTATACATATCAATTCCTCAACACAATGTTAAGATCTTTAAGGGTTAAGATGACATCTTGTTCTTGTCAGTTTCCAACATTGATATGGTAAATATTGCTCAATGCATTTACAATTCAGTAAAAATTTATATAAATCTTAGAAGTATATTAAATCTTTTATACTCACTCTTCATTCAAGAAGTCATTACAGGAGATAACATGTTTATGTAAAATAAAAATTTACACAGAATCATGCATATGAATTAAATTCCAAAGGACTTTGATAATGCTTATACTGCTGTGCTCATTTTTTCCTA
Organism: Cacajao melanocephalus; assembly: GCA_963573385.1. Taxonomy (NCBI): domain Eukaryota; kingdom Metazoa; phylum Chordata; class Mammalia; order Primates; family Pitheciidae; genus Cacajao; species Cacajao melanocephalus. The sequence continues at coordinate 51,792 of CAUYLG010038675.1, forward strand.
TTTTAGAATTAATTACCACAAATTTCCTGAGGTAACAGATGTTCAAAGGGAGATATAGTAGTGAAATAATACTTACAGCTAATCAAATAGTGTCTAGTATATTTAAAAGATTGATGGACTGACTATATTGAAATGTTTCCCAAAATAAAGCACTTATAAAGATAGCATTCAATGTACAGATTAAACAAACTTCTGAAAGTATTTAATTTAAACCTATGTGATCTACATATTCTTTCGATTTAATACATTGTGTGAAATGTAAAAAACATGCATACTAAGAAAAATGAATGAATTATTATTATATGCTAAAGGTAATCACAGAGATATAATGGCAGAGGACACAGTAAAAGATTAAAGTGATGCTGAGTTTTCATTGATATATGTTCTGTCACAGAAAGTTTAGGCCACCAGTAACAGAGTATATAATAAAAGATTAAAGAGATACTGAGTTTTCATTGATGTATATTCTGTCATAGGAAGTTCAGGCTATTGTTTTCCAAACACCTCAAGTGGTAAAATAAATACCTTCTAGGCAAATAGAAAGTTTCTGTAGGCCAAGGTAATTTAGTATCTGTTCTGGCAGATGACATGTGCAATTTTTCACCCTCTCTGAGACCACCTGAAGAGCTGTCTTTGTGTGCCTAAGTGGTTATTAAAATACCTCTTTGTAAGTGTTTACCTGAAGGCTGTAGGAAAAGTGAGGTGTCTTCTCAATTCTGGAGAAATTCAATTTTTAAAAGTTGATTTTAAGCTCTATTACACCTCAACTCTATTTTCTCCATAGTTATTTCCGATGGAGGGAAGGGATAGAAGGAAGGGATGTCTCTGTTGGAAAACAGATCCGTGGTGTCAAAAGACAGTATTTGGATTCTCATCTTCAGAACAGTGAAAATAATTGATGGGTAATCAGTAAAGCCATTCTGAAAAATAAAATTATAAATACAAAGACTCTTTAGGAAGGGGAAACAAAGTAAGAATGCACTTGGATTCTCGGTACTATTTCAACAAAAGTAATTTCTGTCTCTTGAACATACTAGGCATTTTCCTGACTCTTACTCTGCATGGGGCAGTTTTCAGTTAGAAATTCAAGGGAAATTTCCTTTACCTCCTTCGGATTTACTCTGATCACATTCTCTCAATAAGCCTATCTTAGGCCACCCCACCCTCCATGCCAGCACTCCTAATCTTTCTCACCCTGTTCTATTTTTCTGTAGCATTTGCCTTCTTCTTACAAACTGGACATTTTACTTAATTTTTTTATTGTCTGACCCCTTCTTGTAGAAAGTTGTGCAAAGGCAGATGCTCAGGAAATATCTGTGGAGATGATGGGTGGATAAAGAAATAATTAATAATCTATACATATTTATTTGGTTTTAATAGGTGCCATGTCCTTTCAGAGCACTATAGATATTTTCTCTGTGTTTATGTAGAAATATAGCTATTAAATAAGTGCTTAAAATGTGATCAATACATATGAAATATTATGGGAAATTATGGAAGAAAATGATATCATATCCAGGGCTTCAGAAAAATTTCACTAAGTAATTGAGGTAAAATTTTGTTCTGATGAATGAGTAAAAACATTTCTAAGAAGTATGAGCAAAAAGCTTTTTGTTTGCAAACATTGTCTGAGTTACCTTGTCAACTTACTATAGTTTTCAGACTATATTCAATCTTTGTCATTAGAAATTTCTCCCTATTCTTTCTCATGTGACCCATATTCTCCAAAATAAAAGTATAATCAGTTTACTGATTGGCATAGGCAGTCAAGACCCCCTTAAAAATGACTGAATATTAAAATATAAAAGTTATATATGACAAATACTTGTTTTATATGCAAGCAAAGGGGAGCTGTAATGAGTATTGTTGTATCTCTTACTTTTACACACTAAATTTATCAACAACCACTGGTTAAACTACAGCTAGTAAAACACAGTGTAAACTACAAATAAAATTATTTATACCTTACAAGAAAAGGTTTGTCTCCTTTCCTCATGATGGTGAGGTATAAATATTCTATGGACCACTAACTAGAGCGAAAGGGGTCCACACAAAAGATATATTGGCTTTGGGTTCTCATCAGACAACTTGCCCCCCGTACATCCCTTTTTTCCCTGGCAGAACGAGGTGAAGACTAGAAAAGGGAAAATTGTCTGTGTTGAAGTGGTAAGAATCATCAAACTTCCTGGGTTGCATGTGAATATGATCAGGAAAAGGTGAAACAGAGATAGTCTGTGAATTCTTATGGGTCAGTTCACGAAGTGACTATCTCATCTCAGACAACACCCTCACTCATAGGATAATTTAGTTTTGGCAAATATCATAACAGGCTCTTTAAGAATATCTACAGGATGGATCTGGTTGTATAATTGTGCAGCTAACACACTGGTAGGAATTGTTTGCTCTGTGCTATGGGAAAAAATCTGATGTAGATGTTAATATTTGATAACGTTAAAAGATGAGAGAACAAGCTGTACAATCCTGGTATTTCTGAGATTTTGGTCAGCCGTAAGCCAAAGAGTACATATTCATAATTTTGTATCTGTCTAGCACTTTTATGGCAAGACAAAATAAGTGAGCAGGTTGAGTCTGTGCATGTTTCCAAAGTACTCACAGAGGAAGGGTGAGACCAGTAATTGGGTGTGTGGAGTATCCTTGCAGGACACCCATTCAATATTCTTTTGACTATTACAGGGAGGAGATTTTTTATTAATCACCAAGTATTTGATGACTTCTTCTCAAGATTTATGTAAAACAAAGGGCACAGTTGAAGTGAGGGCTATAATTAATGCTATTAGTTTCATAATATTGTTATTTTTGATTTAGGTTTTTTACCTCTATATACCATGAATAGTTGGAGAGATTTTTTTTTTTTTTTTTGAGATAGTGTCTCAATATGTTTCCCAGGCTGGAGTGCAATGGCACCATCTCTATTCACTCCAACCTCCACCTCCCAGGTTCAAGGGATTCTCCTGCCTCAGCTTTCCGAGTAGCTGGAATTACAGGTGTCCACCACATCAGGCTAATTTTTTGTGTTCTTAGTAGAGATAGGGTTTCGCCATGTTAGCCAGGCTGGTCTCAAACTCCTGACCTCAGGTTATCCACCACCCTCAGCCTCCCAAAGTACTGGGATTACAGGCATGAGGCACTAGTTGGAGAGATTCTTATATGCATGCAACATATTTATTACCAGGTAGACATTTTCTTATTCTCCATAAAATCCCTCTATGTTTTATTTCCTTAAGAATAATGCATATTTGTGGTTATGCTCAAGCCAGGTGTAACTGTTACTCAGCTAATTTTTTAACTGGTTTATGTCTAACTGACTATAGTCTTTGTCATTCCCACCAGCTGCACACTGAAACAGCTGTGACTCCCCCTCTTTCACTCAGAGCAATTTCCAGGGACTTGTATTTAAAGGAGAGTGAAATGTTGTCTCTAATTATAACAGCAATCTGTTCCGCAGCAGTTTTCACACTCTACTTACATTCCCTTCTGTGTTTTTCCAATAGTTTTACCCTTTCTTCCATTTCTCTAATTTTTGTTCTAAATCCATCAAGCTGCTGATTAACTGAATTATTTTTCAAGTTCATTACTTCTAGCACACTTTTTTGAAACATGTATGGTTGTTTGCATTGATGTTTAACATCAAGTTGGAGTTATTTCTCCAAATAACAAACACAAGGTGAACTGTTGGGGCGATTTGTAGGGATGATTAGTCTCTGATATTTATTTATCTCATGCTATTAGTGCCACCTACCTTACTATGAATAAGAAAGAATGGGTGGAATAAAAGGGTAACTTAGAACAGACACCCTAATTTTAATTCTTCCACGTAATTTCTATTTCACAAAAGAAAACATAATATAAAACGGTTTAAAAATCGGCTTAAGAAGTATGTCAAGCAAATTAAGTCTCTACTAACTCTGTAATGACATGTGTGTTCAATCTCCAAAATACAGCTTTAATGATATAATTTTATAAGTGTCTTTTGTAGTTGTACAAACCTGGTTTTCAATTTCATGAGATAAATGGTACAAGGCCAATCTCTGAACAAGAACTCAAGAAACTTTATGCGCTTCATGCTACGATTTTGATACACTGGTCACAGAAAGATTTTAAATCTAACAATAGTTTGTTTTCTTAATATTCAGGAATGTAATGCTTAAAGCATCAGAAAACTTAAAATCAACTGTATTTTATTGTCAACCAGGTGGTTACATTTTATGCTCCAAAAGTTATTTAAAATATATTTTATATATTATTACCTCAAAATTTATTTTTTAACTTAAGAATTTAGTTGTTTTATCACCTGTTTTTCAGATTTCCATGACACATTCTCACCAGGAATATTAACATTATTTTACAAGTTTCTGGAAAACATATATTCTCCATTATTTATTTGTGATAGGATATTTTCTTCTAAAATACTATTTATCTTATTATAGTTTATATATTTTAAAACATTTTATTATTGATAACCTGCGACTTGACTTAATTTTATTATTAAGTCAAAACGTAATTATTTCAGATATTTGATGTTCATAATCACGTCGGTTGAGGATGACCAACTCCTCCCTGCCTTTTTTTTTTTTTCATATTTACATCTCTTATATCTTTTCTGGTTCAAATACATCTTGCCTTGGCTCCAGAACAGTTATAATAACAAGGCAATTTTAATTATTCTTGTGTGTCCCTTAATTCTTAAACAGAATGTTTCAGGTGTGTTAGTATTTAAATTTGATTCTGGTTTGAGATTTTTCTTATAAGTACCTCTTTGTTTAGTGTGTAACACCATGAACAGGGAACTTGTATGGAGAAGTGGTGATGGGCCAGAAACTCTTGCTGTTTTCTAAAACGACTGTCCTAACAACTTGGAATTGCCTTTCTCCAAAGCTTATTTTCTTCCAAAATATAGATGTCATAACTTTTTTAACCATCAGCATATACTACTACAAAACTATTAATGCCCCTTCTCTTACTCAGTTAGATTCTACATAAAATATGAAAATAGATACTATGTGACCTTTAGTCCTTATAGCAACATAAAAATGTACAAAATGAATGCCCCCAACTAAAATTAGTCAATGCACTTGTCTGTTTCCTGTACACGTGATGTTACTTTCCTAGAATGACATCATATATTTCCAATTTTAATGGCAGGACATATCCTGGAGTGGTTTGTTTTATGTGTTTCTCCGATTGGAAAAGAACTGTTCCTCTCCAGGGAAAGTGGGAGGAACAGTTATTTTACCATATTCAATTATGTTTACTGTATTTTCAACAAACTTACACAAAATGGATATGCTGGATTCTTATACAAATTCTAAAAACAACTATAATACCACTTATTTCCCTTCACACACAGAGACCTAGGTTTTAATCTAGAGAAAAACAGAAGTTTTAGAATCAGAAGGACCAGGGTAGGAAGCTACTTCTTGTTTACTCACCTGTATAATCAGGAAGAAGAATAAGTGGAACCTAACAAAAGAATAGAACAAATGACCACTAACATCCTGTGTATGTGTGTGTGCATGCACACGGTAAGTGTGTGAATTCAAGCCAATGAAGTGTTTATGTTATGTACTTCCACTGTTAACAGTCTATGGAACATTAGTCAAAGTTATATCCCACGAAAAGCAATCCATGCAAATACATTCATTCATAAATAAAAACATTTCCACTCTCTACCTCCCATTGTAGTTATTATGGATGAAGTAAAAATGGGCACTGTGCCTTTTATGAGGTATAATAATTTAATTCCCTCAAGAAGAGTTGCTTTACCAACTTAGTTATAATTCTAATCCAGCCTATATTTGTTAAAAGAAATAAGTCCCTATGTTAGACCCTAATGGAAATATAGAGTCCTCTTTAAAGTAGTAAACAAGAACTTTTCTAGCTTGTGTGTGTTTGTGCATGCATGTATATATCAGAAGATTTCACACCAACCTCTACCCTCAACAACATGTCTTTGGGTGCAAATAAATAGTTGGTTTTAAGGATAGATATTTCTTGTCATAGCACTTGTCTCCTGACAGTTATTCAGTGATGCAAAGCTTAAAGGGGCACTGTGCTCACGGTGAAAAATAATTCCCAGGACTTGACAGGGAAGAATGTACTCATTCCATGCCTAGGGCAGAAGTCTGCTGAGAAAAACAGAAGAAAGATAGTTAGTGAGCAAATTCATCAAAACCAATATCATGTATTTCTCCCCCTGGCCTGATGGCTGATTTGCACTTCTCCCATAGGCAACAAAACTGCAAAACCAGTGCTACAAAACAGAAGCACTTGTAAGTCCATGGGAGCACATCTTTGCTCATCAAGAGATCCTGACAACTAGCAACTCACAACCATCTGCTTGAGACACAGTTCGAGTTTGTAAGATGCATCAGTTCCCCTTTCCAGCCTGAAGCCTCATCAGCAAACAATGCTTCCAATGCTTGGCATCTTGAATTATAGAATTATAAACTATTAGAGCTTGCCTGGTGGGCAATTTTACGTGAGGCAACCCTCAAACTTTCCAGAGGATAATGAGCGTAGGCTAATTTGATGGCAGTCCAAGGTCATGCATCTATTTGGAAAAGAGATCAGAATAAAATCCAGATTTCAAATTCCTGCTCTAGTGTTCTTTTTATACTGCCTTCCTTAAATAGTTATTTCTTAAAGTTAAACTAAAAGTAATCAAGTCAGAGGAAGCCTCTGAATTAACATGCCATTTTGAAGACTATGATTTTTCAAGATAAGCCTTCTTACCCTTATCCCCAAGCAGTTAGCAGTTGTTTAAACTTCGCAACAGATAGTCCATGCTTTTTTTTTTTTCTTTTTTGCCAGATCCCCCTGGTGAATGAGCAGAGAAATTGTTGAATTGGCAGCCCAAGTTTAGGAAAACAATCTGTAGCACTGGAACAGTGAAGCTAACCGGCACATATGGACAGTGAAAACATGACCATGGCCTCATTAGCACCATGTGTTAAAAAACGGAGCTAAGCAGTCAAGTGTGAAGGTGAGGCAGGCATAGAGAAGGTCTGTGCACCCTAAAATGGACATGTTTGCTTCACTGTGGAGTTTTTCCTGGTTGTAATTAAAGCCTGATCCTTTCCAGCTGTAGTGGTACAGATTGTTTTAAGATAGACTCAATCTATAATTAAAAGTCTCATTAATCACTTCTCAAATTATTTGTTGTAATGTAAATGGAGATGGAAACCATTCCTGCTGTGTAAAATGGTTGCAATATTAATAATTGTGACTGTAACACATGTTAATGGCAAAGGAACCTCTCTGTTACTGTTTATAGTTTTTCATTTTCACACCTCCATCACTAAGCAAGCAACTGAATATCCAAGTAATCTTGAATCCAATGTATTTTCTATTTTTAAATACCTTCAGCATATTTAAGCCTATTCATTGTGATATAAGAATTATAGTTGATTGTGATTTCAGATTAAATTTATTAAATAGACTCAAAGTACCTAAATGTAACTGGACTAAAAATGAGATTATTTAAATTTTATTGTTAATGAAAATCCATCCAGATACTTACTCTTAATATTTCTAGCGACCAGACTTTGAGCTTTTCTCTTTCCTAGAACTCAATCTTCATATTAACTTTATGAGTTTATAGAAATAAAGGAACTTTCCCAAACTAATGGGAATAATCAACAGAACTCTAAATAGGTGACAATTTTAGTTGTGGTTCTATGATAAAGAACTCCCCAACATTGCGTGTGACCAAATGTTGGTTTCACTGGGAGATATTCAGGTTATGCTTATTGTCCCTGAGACCCTTATGGTATATTTAGCAGTTGTTCCTGATTTGTTGTTGTTGAAAATTATTATCAACACTTATATTAATTTAGGATGATTTTGGCATATCTCTAACTCTACTTTCATCTTCTGGCACTGTCCCTATAGTATTGTGTGAGGCACTCATGGGTAGAGAGTTGAGTTCTAACACTTTTCAGTCTGAAAGACAACCAAAAGCCCAGTTTTAATTTCTGGACCTTTTCCAGAAGCAAAAGACCCAGCATCTTTAAGGATATCGTTCTAACAAAATGAGGTTCACTCTTTTATGTGGCTCTCTTTGCTGACCACTTTAAAATATCTAATGTGCCATGGCTCTTGCTGAAGCTTAGAAGATATCAAAAGCCACAAAGGTTAACAAGAAATTCTGACAATTTTTTGTTGTCTGTATTTAAAATATATGTATAATACAAAGACAGAGTAATCCTGCAGTAGAATACATAGTAGTCCGGATGCTTTGTTATAATGATTATTTTTGTCATTTGTGGTTAAAAACTGCAATTCTGTATTTGTTATATGGTCATGATTTTGTCTTTGTTGTTCTCTGTTATTTAAAAAAAAACATTCAGCAGCAATAAGCCCAAACAAGTACATATGCAACGGAAAAATAAGTTCTGAGTCTCTATTGTTTAGGATAGTTGATATTGAAAATGTAATCACACAAAATGTTCATGCTCATTTACCACCCACATTGGTGATACAATGAAGCACGAGAGAACTCTGGGACTTGTATCTACTGAACAAACAGTATAAATCTAATTAACATGTGAAAAAAGCATGTATCCCAATATAAGAATTTAGCAAGAGTAACTGCTGAAAATGTGTTTGCGTACCTCCCTATGAAAACTCAATTTGCATTCAGAGATTTCTTTCCAAAACTGTTTGCACTATTTTCATCTTCAAGTTTTCTTAAACACTATGAAAAATTAAATAACCATCAATGTGTGGCTATGCTAACCGAACTCCATAGGTAATAAAATGATCCCAGTATTTCTCAATATCATTAGGTACTTCAAATACAAAATCAGTTGATTCCTGATATAGGTTAATTTTTAAAATCCTATTTGCAAAATCAAAGTGAAGTCATTAAAAATTCATTCTGTCAAAGGTTAAACATCAGACCTTACTCGGAATGCTACTGTAAAGTTATTATTGGCTGTCCTATTTTACCAATCGAAATAGAACCTGTAATTATCCAACTTTACTTATACATACACATACACATACATGTAGACAGAATGTAATTAAAATACAAAATTTTAGTTACGTAGCTCTTGTACAAAACAAAACAAAATTCTGCATATTATGTTCTTTTGCACTATGATGCCCATTATTAGTTTTATTTTAGAAATGTATGCCTTTGGAAAACTGTTTTATAAATCAACCTAAAGAACCATGTGTGGTATTTAGCATTATGTAAGGTAATACCTATATTTCAGTTGAAATTTATTCAAAGTTGAAAATTTTATTCAAAATATTCACTGAATAGGGAGCTACATTTTAATCCTTTGTAGCTTTTAGTATGTGTAGTTATTTAAAACAAGACTTAAAGCTTCCTGTTTTTCCAGGAAGTACCCAGATGGCAGCATGTGTCTCCCCACCCATCCCCACCACTGGTACCCAGGCAAGCCACACCTGCTAGAGTTTCTAGCTCATTGGTACTACTTCTGCCTACATTTGCCAAAAGGTGCAATCTCCTATTGCCCTAAAAATACCCAGATGGCAAGAGGGGGGCAACTCCACCCATCCCACCTGTCATACCCAGAGGAGCCACAGCTGCCAAGGCTTCTACCTCAGTACTCCTGCTTCATGCTGAACTCTTCAGGCAGGCACAGACCTGGTTTCCCTATGAGACACACAGACAGCAGATTGGGGCTGACCTGGCAAGGATGCCATTTGTATGCCAACTGCAACCCTTACCTGATGGAGCCCCCTTAACCAGAACACCAAACAATAGAAACACAAGCATGGAGACTGTAATCAGAGGGGGTTTCTCCAAGACCCAGGAGCAGACTAGAATAGAAGTCAGTGAACCACACACATATTATACCCTAATAAATCCCCAAAGGCATGAAGGAAGAAAAAAAGCAAAATATATCCAAAGGACAGCAACTTCAAAGATCAGCCCACACAAATGGGAAAGAACCAGGGCAAGAACTCTGACAACTCAAAAAGCCAGAGTACCTCCTTACCTCCAAATAATTGCATGAGTTCACCAGCAGTGTTTCTATTCAGGCTGAAATGGGTGAAATACAGAAATAGAATTCAGAATATAGATAGGAATGAAGATCATTGAGATGCAAGAGATAGAACCTCTCCATGTTATGTAAAGATTAATATTTAAAAATACAGAAGCTGATAGACAAAATGGCCATTTTAAGAACCAAAATGACCAGATAGAGCTGAAAAACAAACTAGAAGAATATTATAATTCAACTGTAAGTACTAACAGTAGAATTGACCAAGCTTAAGAAAGAATCTCAGAACTTGAAGACTAGCTGTGTGAAATAACTTTGTCAGAATATAATTTTAAAAAATCAATAAAGAAGAATGAACAAAACCCCTGAGAATATGGACTCATGTAAATCTATGACTCATTGGTGTCCCTGGAAGAGAGGGAGAAAAACTAAGCACCTTGGAAAATATATTTCAAGATATCATCCATGAAAATTTCCCCAACTTGGGTAGAGAGGATAACATTCAAATTCAGAAAATGCAGGGAACCCCTGTCAGGTACCACACAAGAAGACTATCTCTCAGATACATAATTGTCAAATTCTCAATGCTGAAATGAGAGTAAAAATGTTAAAGGCAGCTAGAGAGAAGGGGCAGGTAACTTACAAATAAAACCCCATCAAGCTAACAGCAGACCAATGGCAGAAACTCTGCAATCCAGAAGAGACTGGGGGCCTATATTCAGAATTTCTAAGAAAAAGAATTTTCAACCAAGAATTTCATATCCAGCCAAACTAAGCTTCATAAACAAAGGAGAAATCAGATTATTTTCAGACAAGCAAATGCTAAGGGGAATTGTTAACACCAGATCTGCCTTATGAGCAGTCCTAAAAGAAGTGCTAAATATGGAAAGAAAAGACCATTATTGGCTGCTACAAAAACACAATAACACAGAACAGTGAAAGTATAAAGCAGCCACACAAAGAAGTCTGCATAATAGTCAGCTAACAAAGTGATGACAGTATCAAATCCAGACATATCAATACTAACTTTGAATATAAATGGGCTAAATTCCCCAAATAAATGTCACAGAGAGGTAGGTTGAATAAAGAAGCAAAACCCAATGGTATGCTGTATTCAAGAGATCCATCTTATGAGTAATGACACCCCTAGGCTCAAAGTAAAGGGATGGGGGAAAATCTACCAAGTAAATGGAAAACATAAAAAGGTATGGTGGCTATTCTAATTTCAGGCCAAACAGATTTGAAATAAAACAAAACCAAAATATCAAAAGAGACAAAGTGGAGCATTGCATAATGTCACATAATAGCAAAGAGTTATTTTAAACAAGAGGACCTATTGTCCTAAATACATATACACCCAACACGGGAGCACCCAGATTTATAAAGCAAGCTCTTAGAGACCAACAAGGAGACTTAGATAACCATTCAATAATAGTGGGAGACTTACACGATAGTGACAGAATTAGACTCAACATTGAGGCAGAAAACTAAACAAAGATTTTCAGGAACTGAACTGAATATTTGAACAAATGGACCTAATAAACATCTATAGAACTCTCTACCCAAAACGACAGAATATACAGTCCTCTTATCTGCATATAGTGCAAACTATAAAATCAACCACACAATCAGGCATAAAACAATCCTCAGCAAATTATTAAAAAAAAAACAAACTGAAATTAGACCAACCTTGTTCAGAATACAGCACAATAAAAACAATCAACACTAAGAAAATTACTCAAAACCATACAACTACATGGAAATTAAACTATCTCTTCCTGAATGAGTTCTGGGTGCATAATGAAACTAATGCAGAGACCAAAACAATTCTTTGAATTTAATGAGATCAAAGATACAACATAACATAAACTCTAGGACACATTTAAAACAGTGTAAAGAGGAAAGTTTATAGCACTAAACACCCACATCAAAAAGTCAGAAAGCTCTCGAATTAACAACCTGACGTCACAATTCTAGGAACCAGGGAAACAAGAGCAAAACAAGAAACAAGAGCCCAAGGCTAGCAGAAATTAAGAAATGACCAAAATCAGAGATGAACTGAAGAAAATTGAGACATAAACATACAAAAGATCAATTAATCCAGGAGCTGGTTATTTGAAAGAATGAATAAGATAAATAAAACGCTCGCTGACTAATAAAGAAAAATATAGAGAATATCCAAATAAACACAATCAGAAATGGGAAAGTAGACGTTATTACTGACCCTGCAGAGATACAAAAAACCTTTACGGACTACTAGGAAAACCTCTATGTACACAAGCTATAGAAAACCTAGAAGAAATGGGTAAATTCCTGAAAACGTATACAACCTCCCAAGATTGAAAGAGGAAGAAATTAAATCCCGGAACAAATCAATAATTAGTTCCAAAATTCAATCAGTAATAAAAAGGCTACAAACCAGAAATAGCCCAGGACCAGACATAGTCACAAATTCTACTAGATGCATAAAGAAGAGCTGGTACCATTCCTACTGAAACTATTCCCAAAATTTGAGTAGGATAGACTCTTTTTCACTCATTCCATGAGACCAGCATCATCCTAATACCAAAGAAAATTTTTATTTTAAAAAACAAATTTATTTTGAAAAGTTTTTATGTCTCAACTTATTAAACCAATTTGTTAGTTAATAAAACATTTCAAAAATCATATAATTTCAATTATTTTTAGCAGTATATTTTACTTTCAAAAGTGCTCTGGTCTAGACAATAAATTATATAGTCAACTTATTACTAACACATAAAAATCTATTTCATTTTAATTTGGCAAATGCCACAACAACAAAAATCTCATTTTTTAGTATGAAGAGATTCAGAAACAAGAAAAATCAAAGAGAATGTGCTTTCCAAAAGACCTCAAAGAATCTTCTTAAAGATACACATGCCATTAATTTTTGATAAAACAGTAATTATAAGAAAGTATTATTTATTTAACACTATGGCACTGTTACAAGTAAAAATTTGCCGATAGTGGGGTTGTGAAGCAGAATATTTCCCTGACCTCTTTGCAGAACTTGCGACAGAGGTATCTTGTTTACCCAGCCTGCAGCACTCAACTCCTAGTGGGAAGGAGTACATGAGTGAACAAGGAGGAAACTAGAGTACATGAGGCACTGCAACCAGCTGGCTATTTCAGCATCATCAGGGGCAAACTCCAATCACTCAGACCAGCACACACGTAAGTGAGTGCAGGAGGTGGGGCAATCACTTTTGGGTAGCAGCAGGAGCAAACTCTATGTGGGCCCTTTGGCAGCATTTTCAGGGTTCCTGCAATCCCTGAGGCCCCAGAGAGCATGTTACAGTGCTCTTTTAGCTCTGCCACCTGCAGATGGCTGAAGTGTTAACAGCTAAGTGGGCCCTCTGCCTTTTTGCATGAGGTACCTGCCTTCCACCAATAAGGGCAAAGAGCCAGTGTGGCAGCCTTTTGCATCTGCACTCTTAGCTCCTGAGTTCTTGGCCAACATCCAGGAAAAATGAAGTCACATGGAAAATTGAAGGATGGTAAATTGAGGATTTTATTACCAATGAAAATTGGTCTCAGCAGGAAGGGGAGCTAAAAAGGGAACTGGGCAGGAAGGTAATCTTTCCCTGAAATCCAGCTATATCTGACCAGATACATCTCTGAAGTTAAGCAGTCAAGTTGTCCCTCTGAAGTAATGCTGCTTCTCTCTCATATCCAGCCATAGTCCCTGACATCCAGCTCCTTCTCCTCTCTTCCAGCTGAGTCTCGGGTCTTTATAGGCACAGGGTGGGATAGGATGGGACCATGGATAGTTTAGGAAAATGCAACATTTGAGTGAAAAGCAGAGATATAAGTTATCACTTTGGGCCACCGTCTAAGGCTTTTCAGCTTGAGGCTGGGGCTTCACCAGGGACCTGCCTTTTTCTGCCTAGAATTTCTCTGCTTCTGTTGTAATAATCAGGAAATTCTAACGTCTCTTACAAATATTAGACAAATATTCGTGGTTTAACACAATAAAGTTTGTGCCTCTCTTGTGTCATATTACAATACAGGTAAGCAACGGCCTGCGTATTATGCTGTCAGGGAGACAAGCCAAATCTATCTTCTACATCTGCCATGTTTAGGGTCTTAAAATCTTCCACTTAATTGTAGGCATTTAGATAAGAAAAAGAGCTTGAAGGAACTTGGGAAGACTTTATAGGGGTCAAGCCAGGAAAAATGCCATCATTTCCTTTTAAATACTGACCAGAACTGAAGTCATGGCCCCAGCTAACTGCAAAGGGACTTGCAAATGTAGACTAGAAGGTGTCTGTATAGTCTGTCCTCATGCTGCTAACAAAGACATACCTGAGACTGAGTTGTTTATAAAGAAAAGAGGTTTAATGGACTCAAAGTTCAACATGGCTGGGCAGGCCTCACAATCATGCTGGAAGGTGAATGAGGAGGAAAGTCACATCTTACATGGTGACAGGCAAGAGGGAGAGCCTGTGAAGGAGAACTCCCATTTATAAAACCATCAGATCTTGTGAGACTTATTCACTACCATGAGAATAGTATGGGTGAAACCACCTCCCATGACACACTTATCTATACCTGGCCCCCACCCTTGACACACCAGTATTATTCAACTCAAGTTGAGATTTGGGTGGGGACACAGCCAAACTATATCATTTCACCCCTGACCTCTCCCAAATCTCATGTTCATTTCAAACCAATAATGTTCATTTCAAAAACAAAAATGCCTTCCCAACAGTCCCCCAAAGTCTTAACTCATTTCACCATTAAATGAAAAGTTCACAGTTCAAAGTCTCATCTGAGACAAGGCAATTCCCTTCAACCTATAAGCCTACAAAATCAAAAGCAAGTTAGTTACTTCCTAGATACAATGGGGCTACAGGCATTGGGTAAATATACCCATTTCAAATGGGAGAAATTGGACAAAACAAACGGGCTACAGGCCACATGTAAGTCTGAAATCCAGTAGGGCAGTCAAATCTTAAAGCTCCAAAATGATCTCCTTTGACTCCATGTCTCACATACAGGTCATACTGATGCAAGAGGTGGGTTTTCATAGTCTTGGGCAGCTCTCTGCCCCTGTGGCTTTGCAGGGTACAGCCTTCTGCCCCAGCTGCTTCCATGGCTGGCACTGAGCATCTCTGTAGCTCTTCCAGGTGCATGGTGCAAGCTATTGGTGGATTGGATCTAACATTCTGGGGTCTGGCAGATGGTAGCCCTCTTTTCACAGCTCCACTAGGCAGTGCCCTAGTGGGGACTCATGTGGGGGCTTCAACCTCACATTTTCCTTCTGCACTGCACTAGCAGAGGTTTTCCAAGAGGGCTCTGCCCCTGCAGCAGACTTCTGCCTGGACATTCAGGAATTTTCATACATCTTCTGAAATGTAGGCAGAGGTTCTCAAACTTAAATTCTTGACTTCTGTGCACCTGCAGGCTCAACACCACATGGGGGCTGCCAAAGCTTGGGGCTTGCACCCTCTGAAGCAATAGCCCAAGCTGTACATTGGCTTCATTTAGCCACAGCTGGATAAGCTGGGACACGGGGCACCATGTCCCGAGGCTGCACACAGCAGGAGGGTCTTGGATCCAGCCCAGGATACCATTTTTCCTTCCTAGGCCTTTGGGCTTGTGCTGAAAAGGGCTGCCATGATGGTCTCTGTCATGCTCTGGAGACATTTTCCCCATTGTCTCAGTTATTAGCATTTGGCTCCTCATTAGTTAAGGAAATTTCTGCAGTTGGCTTGAATTTCTCCTAGAAAATGAATTTTTCTTTTCTACTGCATCATCAGGCTGCAAATTTTTCAAACTTTTATGCTCTGCTTCCTCTTGAACTCCGTCACTTAGAAATTTCTTCTACCAGACATGTTTAATTATTTCTCTCAAGTTCAAAGTTCCACAGATCTCTAGGTCAGGGGCAAAATGCCACCAGTCTCTGTATAGCCAGAGTGACCTTTACTCCAGTTCCCAATCAGTTTCTCATCTCCATCTGAGACTACTTTAGCCTGGACTTTACTGTTCATTATCTCTCCTGGGAGTTGGAGGTTGCAGTGAGCAGAGAGCACCACTGCACTGTAGCCAGGGTGACAGAGGGAGACTCCATCTCAAAAAAACAAACAAACAAACAAACAAACAATGAATCACATGTAAGATGGTGGTCCCATAAGATTGCAATACTAATTTCATTGTGTCTTTTCTATGTTTAGATATGTTTACATATAAAAATACCACTGTGTTACAATTGTCTACAATATTCAGTACAGTATGCAGTATAGTAACATGTAGCCTAAGAATAATATACTATATTATATAGTCTAGGTGTGTAGTAGGCTCTACCATCTATTTGTGTAAGTATACCCTATGATATTTGTACAATGACAAAATCCCCTAAAGACACATTTCCCAGAATGTTTTCCCATTGTTAAGCTATGCATGACTATAACAAATGACTTATGAAATCAATCTTATGATTTTTAAAAAGTAATTCATGATTTTTCTGGTAAAATAATTTTATTGCACACTTTGAAAGACATGATGAATTTACTAAATTCATTTCTTGTGTTATAGTCTTTTCATAATTACCTTACAGTACAGCTAATTAAGATCAACTAGGTTTCTGTGGTATTTACATAATGATGTTCATTTCATAATAATTTTATTTCATAATACTTACCTTCATTGAATATCAAAGTGTTTTTGTAGCAACATTACCCTGTTCACCTCATTTAGATTTAAAAGATCAAAAGAAGTATTTTTTATATCAGTAGGAAATTGATTTCATTGTTATAAATTGTACTGATTGAATAACTAGGACTGTGTTTGTAGGTTTTATCTTAGATTTTCTATTATGAGACTAAATCAAATACTTGTTTAATTATTTTCTTCATTTTCCATTATTAAATAATGACACATAGAGACAAAAAATAGAAAGCTTTTCACAATCTGATTTGAAGAAGTAGTATGTGTGTTATTGGTTTCAGAGTAAATACTAAAAACCTCGGCATTAGCACTGCCTATCTGGGAATGAGATTCCTAGCCATTGTTTCAGTGGATAGAAGAAAAGGTAATCAGTGGCAAAGAGCAATGCAAAGATGGGGAGAAATATCATCTGATTGGACAATGTTTGATAGGCATGATTACAAAGTATAAACCACAAGAAAGGGAAGGAAGGGCATTGCCCCAATGTGAATCCAGTAAATTTTTGGTAGAAAGAATTGTCTTGTCATTTCTGGCATGAAGAAAGGCATTGTTTTTCTTATCAGCAACATCACCTGTATGACTGTTCCCATCATCTTGCATTATGTGATGCTATGAGGAGAAATGCACAAGGGTCAAAGAAAAGCTTTCCTTATTTGACCATTTTGCCTAGCACTGACATTTTAAAAGGTCATCTGAAGCACAGTGGTGGCAGTTTCAAAGTATTCACAGGGGTTTTGTGTACTATGTGAGCAAATGCAAAGTATCAAAGAACTTTTACATATTTTAATATTAAATTGTCTCTAGTAATACCCTTAAAATTATAATTTTAGTAACATTTTAGCACATCTTAATATTATATTAGGTTTTTCTAAACTTCCCTGAAATTTTCCTTGTCAGTTAGGTGATCCTAACTTGCATTAAATGCATCAATATATTTGTTTATCAATATCTCTAGTAAATAATTTCACTCTAAAATCTAAGTTCAGTTTTTCTCTGTTATTTCATTCATGTTCAGTTGTTTAACAATTTATGAGTAATTATTTAAGGAGATTCTATTTAGAGACAATTTGTTAAATTATATAAATTTAGGATTTAATCTGTAAATTATATAAAAATAATTATATTAAATGCAAGGAAGCTAAGTATTATTAGACAAAATTATAATCTCCATTTTTGTTTTTCGAAACATTGGATTTCAAATTCTATCTTCTGTTAACTACTTTTTGAGCATATATTACTTTCAGAATCATTGCATTCTAAACCAAACTTCTGAATATAAATTTTAATAGTCATTGTATGCAACTTACCAAAAGTATTTTATTGACACAGTTTTTCATACCCCTACACATATTTATCTGCACTTGTATATCACCTACTTTGTATAGCAGACTCACTACATATTTAATTGAATAGTTTTCCTAATGTAGTATTTGCATCACTTAGAAAAATAACTCCAGTCCTTTAACTCTAGTTAGCACAGGCAACAGGGACTCTATAGGAAAGAGACAAAAAAATGAAGTTAGACAAGTTTGGCTCGTTATGAAACAAAATCTTCTTTTGACCAGCATTTCTCTACTTTTTTAATCCCTTTAATCTTGCACATGCAAAAGATAGTTCAGCCTCCTATGGAATATAACATTTTTAACAGATGCAGAAGAAATATTTCAGCATTTTCAAATACCTCTTACCCCGACGGTTGATTTCTGTGTTACTTTTGCCTGACTGGTTTAGCAACTCTGAGAAGCTTATTGTGCTTTCTATTTGGATGATGTTTTTGTAGCAAGTTTAGGCTACAGATTTCATTCAGTTGGCCCTTTTGAAATGTATTAATCTTGTGGTGTTGGTGGCGAACAAAGGATAAATTAGGATGCCTTTATTATTGATCTGTCCAAAGCTTTCATGTTACTTGATCATGCTCTGTTGTTCATACAGCTGAAGGCAATTAATTTTAGAAACGAGACAAGCTGTTAACACAGAACAGTTTGCAAGCCTTCCTGTAACACAATATGATATATGGAAGACACTGTACTTTATTGTAAAGTGTTGGATCATTTCAATTAATTTTCTTTCAGTTCTAAATTAGCAGAGTATTTAAATGTGTACTTGCTCTGTTCTGTCCTCTCATCTTTTCAAATGGGGTGTCATCCTGGAGTTTAAACAGGAGAGGTCAAATGTAAAAGTACCAAGTGTCTTAAGTTGTTTGGCAGCCTTGATAGCATTCTATAGCTCACTTTCTTTTAATGCTTGGTAACTGGGATCCTGAATAGGCTAAGTGTTTCATTTTTTTAAAAATAAGTTTTTTAAACTCTTAGATTTAGTTTCCTACTTAAAGATGGGCAATTTCTTTGAATATCTAGAATTCAGATCTCTCCCAATAATACAAATATACTGTTAATATTATACCAAATTATTCATTAAGATGACAAAAAACCTGATAATATTATTTGTACAATGTAGTTTTATATCATTTAAATTAAGGGAAAAATCTATTTAAATTGAATAGTTTAATGTTTCTGTATTATTTTAAAATGTTTAATTGTATGGAACTGAATTTCCCTTTTTATAACATATATGCTAAGAAAAATGTGTCATAAAATAAAATATGTTATTCAACCTTCAGTTACATTAATTAAATTCCTCCAGTTTTTTAGTGTTTTTTTTGTTTTTGTTTTTTTAGTTATATATCTACAAGCCTGACATCTTAGAACTAAATGAGATTTGTCAAAGTTTATAATGACATGGTATTTTAGGAAATGCTGTTTTAAAGAACTTCATGATGAAGGGTAAACACAATAGAAGCAATGTATCCATCTGAACTACAACTACAACAAAACTTTGGAAACATTAAAATTACATACATCATACATTACAGACATTTCATTATTCTACTGAGTTTATAAATATCAGCATTAAAGTATTAGTTGAAGTGTGAGGACAATTATAAATGCTATTCCCAACATTCACAGTTACCATTGCTATATTAAGTCAAACATCAGCAGCCTTAATGAGTTAAAAAGTATAAGTAAAAAGCAACATGATACAGTGTCATTTTTTCAAAATATAAAAATTAATCTATTTTTGTAAAATTGACTAAGTTGGCTTACTTATCATATACATTTATATAGAGAAAGATATGACTTTGCTTGAATTTTCCTTACCCTGAATTATCTGAAGGACATCTTCCCAATTCTGTGTAAGAGAGATGTGTACTGTACTAGATACCAGAAGTAGCTTCACTGAGTTGGAAATAAATAGACAACACAGTGTTCTTATGCATGGTCATGTATCAATGGAGCTTAAAGGACTTTGGTTATTTAAGCAAATTACAAATTACAAATCTGGTTATTTAAGCAAATTACAAAACTTAAACGTCGGCTTTTTTCCTTTGCCTTTATCATGATGAAATTAAAGCAATAAATATTACACATACTGTGTAAAAACAGGCAACTTCTATAGGCATAATACGAGGAAAAAATTGCTGCACATCTCCGAAGCTAAATATAATCTGCAGTTAAAGAAAAGAAATATATTTTTGCATTTGTCCTATATAAGAGGGGATTTTGTGGCTCTATCATGTCATAGGGAACATTTACGGGAAAGCATGAAGATTGGCTGCAGGTAAACAAAATACAATGCATTCCAGCCAACAGTTTTTTCTTTAACAAATCATGCATGTTTTGAAGAGTATATAATGCCATTTGAGTAATGAAGTCTGTACATGATAATATCCTTTTATTTTTCTTAAACTCCAAGGAGTTTCATTTAATACTGGAGTAAATGGAATTCAAAGATCTTATGTGAACTTTGGAAATAGAAATAGTATGTTAATATGACAATTTTCATACATTGCTTAAATTATATCTACATGAAAAGAAAACTGATAAAAATGTGTATGTTTCAACAGTAGTAACAAATAGACCAAATTCCTACATATGGAACAGAAAATATGCGCAGTATGGGACTAAATAGTTCAGATGTCTGAATTGCTTTAAATAGGTATATGTGTTGAAATATATTTTATTATGAATTAAGGTTCAAAAGCAAGAAACTTGTATAAAAGTTTACTAAATTTCTTTAATAATGCTTTTTTTCCATATTAATTATTCATGTCAAAAACTAAAACGTTGGCCCTCATCATGTTCTGAATACAGTAAGACTTTTTTAACTATGTAAATGCAATCCAAGCACACATTGTAGTTATAAACTTCATTACTAGAGATGAAGTTATACAGTAGCCAGTAATTCATTGTGAACTGGAGGGAAGTAAAAGTGGGTCAAGTTAAGAGTTCAGAACGTAGGAAACTACTATATTTTGTTTGTTTGAACTAAAGGTAAAGATTGAATGTACTGAGACTCTCTATATAAATACACAAAAGGAATGAATATTCATAGCAGTTTTAAGATAGAGAGGCCCTATTTGGGTGCTACCATTTATCTTTATTCCCTGAGTAAATCTGTGAGTAACAGACACCAATATCAACCTAATGCCTGGAATTCATGACACAGTAACTTTAAAGCCATATAGCCAATCACAGTGTTTAACCATATCTGGACTAAAAATTTGTTATAGTAACTGGCATAATTTATGCATCATTTCTTATGAAATCAAATAGGATATTTGACATACTTTCTACTGAGTAATGGTTGTATATAGAAGCCACCCCTTAATTAAATTCTTTACTCATGCCAGATGCAGTAACTCACACCTGTAATCTCAGCACTTGCTTGAGGCCAAAAGTTTGAGACCAGCCTGGGCAACTTAGCAATACTCTGTCCCTACAAAAAATTAGCCAAGTGTGGTGGCATGTGCCTGCAGTCTCAGCTACTCAGGAAGCTGAGGCAAGAGAATTGCTTGAGCCCAGGAGTTCGAGTTTGCACTGAGCTATGATCCAGCCACTGCACTTCAGTCTGGGTGACAGAGTAAGACTCTTACAAACAAACAAATAAACAAAAACCCTCTTCAGTCATTCACTTAGAGTGTTAGTCCATTTTTGCACTGCTATAAAGAACTACCTAAGACTGGGTAATTTATGAAGAAAAGAGGTTTAATTGACTCTCAGATCTGCAGACCATACAGGAAGCATGAGTAGGAGGCCTCAGGAAACTTACAATTGTGGTGGAAGGTGAAGGGGAAGCAAGCATGTCTTACCATGGCAGAGCAAGAGAGAGAGAGACTGAAAGGGGAAGTGCCACACTTTTTAACTACAAGATCTCATAAGAACTCACTCACTATCACAAGAACAGCCAGGGAAATCCACATCCATGATGTGATCACCTCCCACAAGGCTCCTCCTCTGACACATGGGGATTACAATTAGAGATGAGATTTGAGTGGAGACACAAAGCCAACTCCTATCACTTTGGTAAGTGCAGGAGATTGAGCAGAAGTTAGAATTCTAGTATTTCCTCACATAATTGCCTTCTATTAATACATTGTATTTTATTTTAAAATTAGAATAGCTACAAAAAAAGTAAAACTTACTCACAATCTGATCCCTAAAAATTAAGCAAGATCAAGAATTGCAAATTCTTCCAGACTCCTTTCTGTATACATAGATTGGCATATTATGTATGAATTACAAAATTGATATTCTATGATACATACTGTTTGGTAACTTACATGCCATTTAAATCTTTTTATAAGCTGAGATATTTTCCAAGTACTACCTATTTTAGTGCTATAGATTCTTTAATGGCTTCCAAGTATGCCTCTGTATGTATATGTATTTACTTAACATACCACCTATTGACAGATTTTATATTGTTTTCCATTTTCACTGCTATACTCACATACATCTCAAAATTAGTATTGTTCTATTATAAGCAAAGCTAAACAGTAAGATATTTGATACTGACAAATTTTCTTCAAGAAATGAAGTACCAAAATATTCTTCCCCTAGAAATGTATGAGTGACCTGTTTCTACATCCTCTTATAATTAACCTTAAGAACTATTTTTTCAAACACACCTGTAAAAAGAGTTACATGCAGACATATATTTATATCACATCATCAAAACTGGACCTGCATCTAAGTGATCTTGGCATGATACCAACATGGTTTTCCTGGAATTTCCGTATCTCCTTGTCTTATGAGATTATCAAAAATCTCTTAAAGCTTTAGATCAGGAATTATGACCATTCTATGTATCTGGTAGTTAGGTTAACTGATGCTATAGTGTTGTTCTGTCTGTACCTGTCTTTCACTGATATGAGTTAAAGTAAGCAAGCTTTCACTCATAGAGCCAGATGTACAAACATTTTTAAAATGTATGGGGTGGTCATTGTGTACATGAGATTGACATACTTTGGAGAGTTTGAATTTTGCCAGAGTCTTGTTGGTAACATAGAAAGTGATCTTATATAATGTTTCTGATTCTGATCATCTTCAAGCCTTTCTTAAAAATGTAAAAAATCTTGGTTAGATTTTTCTCAGCATCATCAGTTCATAGTATATCTTCTCAGAACCATCTGGCCTGTTGGACTACATAAGAGCAGTTTCAGAGGGAAATAAATGCTGAAGCCAGATGGATGAATATACAGAGAGAGAAAGTAAAGACAGCGAGCATAAAGCATTATTTCTAGAAATTTTACTTATAAAGTTAAAAGAGAGATACATTGTTTTCTAGAATTTAGCTCTCAAAGAGAAATGTAGTAGTATTGTTAATTTGTGTAGTTTTTAGATGGAAGAGTCTTAAGTAATATTATGTATTTATGATAAAGTTTCAGGAGAGGAACAGTTCTTGTCACTGCTATATACTGTTTATATCCCTTCAAAATTTGTATTTGGACACCATAACTCCCAATGTATTTGGAGGTATGCAAACCAAGAAGGAATCCTCACCAGAAATTGAATTTCTCAGAACTTTGATCTTGGACTTCTCCACTCTCCAAAACTGTGAGAAATAAATGATAAATATCTGTTGCTTAACTCAACCAATCTATGGCATTTTGGTTTTGTTTTTGGTTTTTTGAGACAGAGTTTCACTCTTGTTGCCCAGGCTGTAGTGCAGGGGCACGACCTTGGGTCACTGCAACCTCCACTTTTCAGGTTCAAGTGATTCTCCTGCCTCAGCCTCCTGTGTAGCTGGGATTTCAGGTGCCTGCCACCATGCCTGGTTAATTTTTTGCATTTTTGGTAGAGACGGGGTTTTGCCATGTTGGGCAGGCTGGTCTTAAACGCCTGACCTCAGGTGATCCAACTGCCTTGGCCTCCCAAAGTGCTGAAATTACAGGCATGAGCCACTTTACCCGGCCAGCATTTTATTTTAGCAGCCCTAGTTAACTAAGACAGCTGCTAAAGAGAGCAGATGAAGCAAGACCCCTGAAAGATCACAAGTCAGTATGAGCAATGAGCACAGGTGAAATAATTGTGTGGCGTAGAAGACATATATCCATCCTACTTGTCCCAAAGAGGAAGAGAAAGGACTGGAGTTAGTATCAATAAATTTATCGGTGGAGAAAGTAAGAAGTTACAGGAATTCATAACTGATAGCCTGAATTACTTCTTCATAGCAGGCAAGGTCATCTCCTCAATGAATGTTTAAAATGGGAAGAGATATAGTAAAGAATTGACACCTGTAATGAATGAAAAATGAAAGCTGGCTGTGGGTGGTTCTCAAACTGCATTGAAACTCAAACTCAAAATATTAAGAGTATTGTTTTAAAGCAAACAAACAAGAAAAGCAAAACCAAAAATCCACTGGAAGATAATTGGTTGAAAATTTTCCCGTGGATTTTTGCTCTTGCCCTTCTTCTTTGTTGAGAATTTTCTCAACCAATTTTGAGAAACATTTGAGAATTATTAAAATATAAAAGATTTGATGAGAGAATTGGCTAATGGGGAATCCAATTATATTGTGGGACTCTCTAATTTGAAGCCAAGGTATACTGTAAGAGCATGCTGTTGGGTTGTGAGGTTTGCTGAAGATGATAATTTGCCACACTGCTCAGAAGAAAAATCTAGGAGAGAGGCTAAGTTAGTCTAGTGCATTCTGTAGATGTCAGTAATTCTGGTAAGATTTGAAGAAGAGAGGGACTGTCATTAGAATGTCCTTGATTAATGTAGAGGAGTGATCTAAACATTAGTAGTAAACATGAACAAATACAGGGGATATACTCAAATGACATGAATTTCAAAGCAGATGATAATTTTGCCTGATGGTAGAGTCCAGTGGCAGTCCTAACTGTTAAAAGAGACAGTGAAAAAAGCTGTGTGTTCAAAATCACATTTAATATTATTTAACTAAATATTACTTAAAAGTACACATAATAACATTAATATTTACTATTATAGAAACAATAACTTGGATTGAGAGATTAACCATTGTCAAACTTGTAGTGTGTAACCAAATATGCATATGCCTTAGCTCAATAAACTTCATTTTAAGGAAGTATTATGACCATTTATAGATGAAGACATAAAGAGTTAGCATTTAAGTAACTTATTGAAGACTACACAGCTGGAAAGATGATGTGCTTGGATAAAAACTAGGTCTATCCTATTGGAAAACTGCCTCTGGAATAGGGATAAAGTTGCGGAGAACAGAGGTGGGTTTGTTTTTTGTTTTTTGTATTTTTTTTTTTGAGACAGTCTTATTCTGTCACCCAGGCTGGAGTGCAGTGGTGCAATCTCAGCTCACTACAACCTCGGATCAGTGCAACCTCCAGGGATCAAACAATCCTCCTAACTCAGCCTCCTGAGTAGCTGGGAATATAGGCATTTGCCACCATGCCTGGCTAATTTTTGTATTTTTTTTGAGACAGAGTTTCACCATGTTTCCCAGCCTGATCTGGAACTCCTGAGCTCAAGCAATCCACCCACCTCAGGGATTACAGGTGTGAGCCACCACTGCCTAGCCAGTTAATGGAGGTTGAATGCCAACGAACTGAGGATTAAAAGAGTGATAAAAACAATTTAAATTTCTTTGAAAACATTTGCAAAAAAGGAAAGAGATAATGCTGTAATTTATGAACAATCAGAATAAAATTTGGTTTGTTTTGTATTTTATAATGTTTGCATTAAGAATGGGCAACTTTTAGTATACTTGGGACAGGGAGGATGCCTCTTTAAAAAAGCTTATTGAGGAGAGTTGGAAGATACGCCTCTATAAATGAGATGGTATGACTTTTTTAATGTGAGATGAAGTGAGAGACAAGGACTATTCAGAGCAAAGTGTGAAAGGAGAAGAAAATACCAGTGATGCTCGTTCATTTTTTATCAGTTTTTAGAGAACTCATGGACTCAAGTTTGAAAGGGATGTAGTTCTTTCATTTGCATAAGTATCACTATTATAAATTCATTACTTACATAGATATTCCTATTGAAGGAATTTTAATTAATTCAAAATTTGCTAAATCCTTTTCTGTCAGGAAAAAAAAATGGGCAACAATGAAAATAGTATACTGAGAATAAAAGAAGGAAAGAGAGAAAAGGAAATGAGAGAGGGAGCAAAGGAAAGAGAGAGAGGAAGGAAGGAAGGAAGGGAGACAAAAGGGGAATATTATTTGTTGAATCGAATCCTGTCCTGCAAAAGAAGTTGAAGTCCTATCCTCTTCTGTCTATGAATGTTACCTTACTTGTAAATAGAGTCTTGTAGATGTAATCAAATTATGATAAGGCTGTTACAGTGGGCCTAATCCATTATGATGGATATCCTCATAAGAAGGGGAAATTTGGACACACGTTGAAAGAACCTTTGCAAAATTATAACTAAGAAAATTATGACAATTCTGTCTTGCTTCTAAACTCTAAACTATCCTTATCCATCCCTGGGCATAGGCTGGACTAGCCTTGGGAAGGAATTTAGTTCATAGTTTAAAGAATAGTACTTCCCAGCCAGGTGCG
Organism: Cacajao melanocephalus; assembly: GCA_963573385.1. Taxonomy (NCBI): domain Eukaryota; kingdom Metazoa; phylum Chordata; class Mammalia; order Primates; family Pitheciidae; genus Cacajao; species Cacajao melanocephalus. The sequence continues at coordinate 78,325 of CAUYLG010038675.1, forward strand.
GTGCCTCACTTTGGGAGTCTAAGAATCTCAGCACTTTGGGAGTCTAAGGTGGGCGAATTATGAGTTCAAGAGATCAAGACCATCCTGGCCAACATGGTGAAACCTCATCTCCACTAAAAATACAAAAATTAGCTGGGCATGGTGGCAGCACCTGTAGTCCCAGCTACTCTGTAGGCTGAGGCAAAAGAATTGTCTGAGCTGAGGAGGTGGAGGTTGCAGTGAGCCTACATAGCCCTATTGCACTCCAGCCTGGAGACAGAGCAAGACTTTGTCTCAAAAAGAAAAAAAAAAAAAAGAATAGCCCTTCCCAAAAGCTAAACTGTTCTTATAAAACAGATGAAAGGCCACCAGCCACCAAGTTAGAATGAGAGGGGCTGGAATTCTAAATATCATTAGCCATTATTCTGGAAGTCATAAGATTCCCAACTTCCCAAATTAAAGGTAACATCACTACTGTGAACCTAAGATTGGCCTTTTGAGCTGTCTTTTCAGCTTGTTGCATTTCTAACAACCAGAGGCTCCACCTGGACCTGGCAACCAATTTTGTGGCCCCACCCAGGAACTGACTTAGCCTAAGAGAAAAGCTTTGACTCCCTATGATTTCATCCCCAAACTAACCAGTCAGCACTCCCAATTCACTGGCCTCCTACCCACCAACTTATCCTTAAAACTCTGATCTTCAAGTTCTCAGGGAGACGGATTTGAGTAATAATAAAACTCCAGTGTCCTGTACAGCCAGCTCTGCCTGAATTACTCTTTCTCTATTGCAATACCCCTGTCTTGATAAATTGGTCCTGTCTAGCCAGGTACCAAGGTGAACCCCTTGGATGGTTACAATGTCAGAGACAGACATGCAGAAAAGGGAGGTGATTCAGAGACACCCAATGAGATGATGGCCTGCTGAAGTCAGAGGCAGAGGCTGGAGTTCAGCTACAACAAGCCAAGGAATACCGAAGACTGTTCAAAGTTAGAGCCGCAAGGAAGGATTCTCTCTTAAAGGCTTTCAAGAGAGCAGACCCTTGGACACCTTGATTTCAGATCTGTAGTCTCCAACACTGTAAAAGAATAAATGTCAGTTGTTTTAAGCTATCCAGGTTCTGGTTCTGTGTTATCAGGCTTTGGAAACTATTACAGAACCCCAAGTTATAAATTTCAGCAGCTGTTTATAAGCGGTAATATTCACTTCTCTACCTATTCAGAAGTAGAGAGCTCATTTTCTCTTTTCCTCTCTTGGGAAGAAGAGGAAGATCTCTACAGCCAAACTCAAGTTTCATGGGGTTAGAAGACATTTCATTACTCTTTGAGTGGTAACAAATGTCTCCACTATAAAGACATGTTTAAGTATAGGCTCTGGAGCCTGTGCCTCCCAGCTCCTTCTTTTCTTATTTTTCTTATTAGGCCACTCACCTACCATCTTGTTACCTAAGGATCTTGATGTTTTTCTCCCCCATATAACAGTGAATAAATGGTAAATGTTAATGTCTTCAACAAGCTAAGTAGTGTCAAAACTGTACCCTCAAGTATGTAGTTGTATTTATTTAGAAAATAAGTATACATGTTTGACAATATCTGCATTAGATTTATCTCTGGATAGAATCAATCTGTTATTTAACTGTTCCTCTGTAATGTGTTTGATGACACATAATCCCTTTTCTATTTGATTTTATCTTATACTTTCTGCCTTGGGTGTGATTTCACACCTCTGAGTAAATAATTAAGAAGATCCTACCTGGGATACTCTAGTATAAAAAAAGAAAATAATTATACTATCCGCACGTGAGAGGAAAATACAAACTCAGGACTCTACTATGCCAAAAGGAAAAAATTAAGCTGGAAGCCAACCTGTGGAAGAAAATGCCTTTCCTTTAGTTCCTAAGCAGACAGCTACAGATAAAAGGTTAAATATCTCCATAGGTAGCTACTCTATGTTTGCCTCATCCTATGTAAAGTGCCCATTTGCTAAGTTCAAGACAAATACCTAGTGGACTTTTCCTCTACCTGCTCCTTTGCTTTAACCACACCCTTCCTCTTTCTCCCTGAGCTCACTTATCCCCAGAGACTATTTCTGTGATTCTGTGTTCTTTGGGTCCAGGCATTGTGCTTAACCTTGACAAATGGATGAAGACCTGTCTCAGATACTTTTTGGTTTACACCCATCCAAACTAAAGGACAGCTGCTCAGAAATCAACTACCCACATCCTACCTATCATTTTTACTCTGTTGTCAAAGACCTCTTCAGTAGGTTAAGTACTTCCCAGTAGATTGTTTTATTAGATTTTTGGTCCTACTGTAGCTATTTCTTACCACTGTTACTCTTATTACATCCATGGTTGTTTAGAATTTTTTCCAAAAGATATTTTGGGAAGATTAGTTTCCCATTTTGGGTAGTACCTATAATATTTTACATTGTTCACATTTTTGCATTTCATATGACCTAAATCCAAAATGAGATTTTCTTATACTGAAATTCACTTTCATGGAAAGACTTACATAGTATTAATATCACTTATCACATGAAAGATAATTGTCTTTGTTTTTCATTTCATGTAAATGACTTCAATTTATTCAGCACTTGTCTAATTTGTTATAACTTTGAGTATTTCTTATAGAAAAAAAATCTCACCAGATAAGATGAACATGTAGAGGTTAATTTTATTCCAGTACTGTTACCATTAGTAGGGAAGGGAGTACAGACCAAGGCAGGATACTCAACTCTGCTCAAGGAAGGGTGGAAGAGATTTTAAGAGCTGGTGTGGGGAACTGGCTTGTGGGCAATCTGTGTTTGCTAACTGACTTTACCTAAAGGAAAAGAGAAGTTTCTTTTGTCTTCAGGACACAAAGTAGTTTTGCAACTTGAAGCACCCAACGATGTTAGACTCCTGCCATTTCCACGGAAACCTGGAGATAGGGGTCTTATTTTCTTTCCATGTTTACATTTCAAAGAGATGGTTTTGTAGTTCATTGAAAAAGATATTCCCTGATGATAGAGGCAGGAGGCAGAGACATTCTAGGCAGACAGGGGTGGGTTGCTGGCAAAACCTCAAAAGCCTGAAACCCATGGCCCAAAGTGTGAACTTCTATCCCTGTTTGCTTGCTCTTTCCCTATTGGTTATTTCTGAAAAATGTATTTTTACCAATCAAATGTTGTCTTTTTCAAAATTACCTGTGGCCCACACTGTCCCCCATCCTGTGCCTATAAAGGCCCCAGACTCCGTCAGTAGAGAGGTAGAAGTGGCTTGACTGGAGAGAAACAACTTGACTTCAGAGGGACAACTGGACTTCAGAGGAGAGATGGCTTAACTTCAGAGAACTGTCTGTAAACAGCCAGGCTTCAGGGAAGATTATTTGCCTTTCTCATTCCCTCTTCAGCTCCCCTCTCTGCTGAGAGCCACTTCCATTACTAAATAAAATCCTCCACGATGGTGGAGGCAGAGAATCTTATTTAGTAATGCACGTGGTCTATGCAACCTAATTCTTCTTGGACACGAGACAAGAGCTTGGGACCCACTGAATGCAGGTACCTTAAAAAGGCTGTCACAGTTGCCCTTTGTCCTCACAGGTGGAGGGCACCCACTCCATGTGATGAGGCAAAGGGCCCACTGAGCTGGGAACAAACATCTGTACATGAATAGCAATGCTAAGACAGCATTGGACATGCCATCTGGGGCTTTCGGGGTTGCAGGCACCCCCACCTCTGTGCTGCTGTGGGGCCCACCAGAGCCTGATCTTGCCAGTACCTGAAGTGGCCAGCCAGATCCAGCACTTGTTTGCCCACACCTTGTTTGGCCATGAGGTCCAAATGGAGCTTGCCCCTGCTGGCACCCAAAGTGGCCAGCTGGATCTTGCACTGACTCACTCACAAACTCCCTCCCACAAGAGGTTGAGCATAGCAGGCCAAGTAAACGGGGTACCCTCCATTGCATGTCTGATGAAAGGGTCAAGAAAAACTCCTGCATCACTGGGCTAGACAACTGGCAAGAGGTTTTTAAGAAGATAAATACACATTTTAAAGGAGCAGATAAAGAATATGTGATTATAAGTAAATGCTTTAAGAAAAGGGAAATCAAGAAACTCTAGTCAGGAAGAAACCTGTCTAAAATGTGGTCAATGTAAGGGGAATGTTAATGCCATCTTGGTCCCTTATAAAATAAAGCAACACTTCTGTTGTGTTTAGTTAGTGGTAGACTTGCTTCCCACTCTTTTCTGCTGCAGTTACATGATTGTATCTATTTCTGCAATCATTGTATCTTTTTCTGCAATCATTCAGCTTAAGAAAATCTACCCAAGCACATTTTCAAATGAATTCTGTAATTGAGTAGTATAGAATCTATGTGAGTGTTACTTTAAGAATAATGTAATTGTAAGTTCAGTAAATATGTTCAGCAGTAAGTGTTATAAAGATTAAAGTAATGATGGAAGATTGCAGACTCTTAAATAATTGAATAAAATAGAGTCTAGTTATTCTGTAGCATCAGAGGTTGGCATAAAAATTTTTACTGATTTACTTAGATATCTCAAACTTGCTTCATATTTTTGACATCATAAAAGCAAAAGTAAAGTTAATGGTGGAAGTATTAAGCTTCTTGGTAGCATCAAGAAACTCAACATTTATTTTTTTTTATTATACTTATGCGATTTAGCAATTTTAATTACTAATCAAAAATAGATTGAATGAGATAGTAATAATACAGTTGTACTTCAAAAAGCAAACTTAATAGTTTAGACTAAACATATTAATAATCTTAAACAATATTTTTGAGAACCTATACTAGTTCAGTTATTCTTCCATAAGCTTCAAAATCATTAGCTCATTTCATTTAATTAACTTCTATATAATAGGTACTTTTGTGCTCTACATTTGGCAGATTATAAATAATTTATAATTCTATACCTTTCAGCATTATTACGACTTCTAAGTATATATTGTATATCTATTACATATATAAAAATAAATGTCTATGTGCACACAAGTATGTCTCTCACATGCACACACACATAAACACACATGCGTAACACTTTCATTGAGTACTCTGTGTGTATGTTTGACTATTCTTCACAATAATAGACTGCTCAAACTAAAAGTATGAGATAGAACATGATAATAAAAATTGTTAACATCCTACTTGTAAAGACAAGGATGAATGTATATTTAAATAAGAAAACACAAAAATATCTTGTAGAGGCCAAGGGAAACGTTTCCCTTGGCCCTCTGAAGGTTCACAGAAAAATCAACTCACAAAAGGCAGATTACTTGGAGAAAAGGATACAAATTTATTTAACATGCATACATGGGAGCCTTCAGAATAAAGACCCAATTCTTCAATGAGTTATAGAAGCATAGATACCACCTTGAAGTGACAGAAAGAATGACTGCTTGGGTCCTGGAAAATAAGGTTATTATAGAGGGGAGAAGACTTCTGTCGAAGGCGATAAATGATTACTGGAGAGAATTGAATTACAATTATAGGAGAATCTAGAAATATAGCAGTTCATACAAAACTTACCATCTGGCCAGGCGTGGTGGCTCACACCTGTAATCCCAGTACTTTGGGAGGCCGAGGCCGGCGGATCACAAGGTCAAGATATCGAGACCATCCTGGCCAATATGGTGAAACCCCGTCTCTACTAAAACTACAAAAAAATTAGCTGGGTGTGGTGGTGCGCGCCTGTAGTCCCAGCTACTCGAGAGGCTGAGGCAAGATAATTGCTTGAACCCGGGAGGCGGAGGTTGCAGTGAGCCGACGTCGCGCCACTGCACTCCAGTCTGGCGCCTGGTGACGGAGTGAGACTCTGTCTCAAAAAAGAAAAAAAAAATCTTACCTTCTGATAATAAAAGCACCAAATGAGAAGCAATTGGGGGAATGGGATTTTTGAAACATTCTATAAGAAAAATTAAGCATTAAAAAAATTGAGTTATTGTATACTTCACTTATTTTACACAAAAATGAATATAAACCATTGAGAGTAAAATGTTAACCAAACAAACCAAAGCAAATAAACACATTGGGGGAGAGTACAAATAAATATTAAGTTTATGTGTGGCATAAGAATCTTCTCTTCATAAAAGCAAACTGAACAGGTCACAAGTAAAAGGATGTGATTCCATTTATATTTTATGCTCCTGTACATGCACAACAATAATAAAATTTAAAAACTTAAAAGCTATGAAAAATAATGCAACTGGGAAAATATAACAAATGAGTAATGTAACTAATTTGATCATTTAATTATACCAATATATTCTTTTCACTCTTCTTTTAATTCTCATATGGTAAAATGCATCTTTTCTTGGTGTATACATTCATGAACTTTAGAGTATGCAGAGATTCTTATAACCACCATCACCAATAGAATAATTCCACCCCACAAAGAACTCCCTTATAATGCATTTTATATTTATCTCTTTCCACAGCCTTCATTCCTGAAAATTCTTAATCTGTTTCCTGTCCTTGTTATTATGCTTTTTCCAAAATGTCATATAAACAGAATTATATAGTATATACCATTTTGAAACTGGCTTCTTTCACTTAGTTTTACCCATTTAGGATTTCTCTATGCTTTTACATGTATTAATTGTTCCTTTTTTATTGGTGAATAGTGTTTTGTTCCATTGTATGAAAGTACCACACTCTATAAATTCATATTTTGAGGAACATATATGTTGTCCCTGGTATTTGGCAAGGATGAATAATGCTAATATATGCAATTATATAAGGGCATAGCATCAATATAATTTTCTTATTGTTACATTTAGATAGTTCTTTATATGTCTAAAACACAAGACAATTTTTAGATGCTTAAATTGAAAATACCTTCTTCCAGTTTGTGGATTATATTTGTATTTTCCTAAATAAATAGCATCTTTCTCTTTTTTACTTTATTTTTATTTTATTTATTTATTTATTTGAGACAGAGTCTTGCTTTGTAGCCCAGGCTAGAGTGCAGTGGTGCAATCTTGCAGTCTCCACCTCCTGGGTTCAAGCAATTTGCCTGCTTCGGCCTCCTGAGTAGCTGGAATTACAAGCATGTACATGTGCATACCACCATGCTTGGCTAATTTTTGTGATTTTAGTAGGGATTGGGTTTCATCATACTGATTAGGCTGGGTCTCAAACTCCTGGCCTTAAGAGATCTGCCTGCCTCAGTCTCCCAAAGTGCTGAGATTACAGGTGTGAGCCACAACTCCTGGCCTACTTATTTATTTTTTTTTAATTTTTAAAACTTAAAGTTCTGAGGTACACGTGCAGAATGTGCAGGTTTGTTACATAGGCATACATGCACCATGGGGGTTTGCTGCAGCCATCAACCCATCATCTACATTACTCCTAGTACTATCCCTCCTCTAGCCCCCATCCCCCAATAGGCCTCAGTGTGTGATGTTCCCCTTCCTTTGTCCATGTGTTCTCATTGTACAATTCCCAATTATGAGTGAGAACATTCGGTGTTTGGTTTTCTGTTCTTGTGTTAATTTGCTGAGAATGATGGTTTCCAGCTTTATCCATGTCCCTGCAAAGGACATGAACTCATCCTTTTTTGTGGCTGTATAGTATTCCATGGTGTGTATGCCACATTTTCTTTATCCAGTCTATCAGTGATGGGCATTTGGGTTGGTTTCAAGTCTTTGCTATTGTGAACAGTGCCACAATAAACATATGTGTGCATGTCTTTATAGAAGGAATTAAATATTTCTAATAAAAGAAGAAAATTCAGGTGGATCAATTAAAAAAATAAGTGTTACTGGGTATATTACTGGGTATATATTATTTTTATTAATCTACCAGAATTAATATTCTTCTTTTATTAGAAATATTAAATTGGCAAATTACCATGGTACATGTACAAGGTTACAATGTGATGATTTCAATAAATGTATATGTCATGTAATGATTGCCACAATCAAATTGATTAATACATTGATCACCACCCAGTTACCATTTGTGTGTGTATGTATGTGTGAGTTTGTGTGTGTGAGTGTGTGTAGTGAGAACACTTAAAATCTGCTCTTCTATCAAGTTTCAAGTCAACAATACAGTATTATTAACTATAATCTCTATTCTGTACATTAGGTCCCCAACCCTTTGAATAACATCACAGGGTATTGTATAAGCCAAAAATGGCTTTTTTGTTCCTTCTGGCACTATTTGTAGAAATGGCAGTCTTTCTCCTTTCAGAATACTTGCAACTTTTAAAAATCAATCAACCATATTTTTGTGGATTTATTTCTGGGCCCTTTATTATGTTCCATTGATTTATGAGTCTATCCTTTCACTAACACCATATTGTTTTGATTAATGTATCTTTATAGTAAATCTCAAAATTGGTAAGTGTAATTTTTTCAGCTTCATTTTCCTTTTTCAAAACTCCTGATTATTCTAATGCTTCTACCTTGCCATGTAAACCTTAAAATCAGCTTATCTATATCCACAAAAACTACTGCTTGTATTTTGATTAGTTTTTGTTAAATCTGTAGATCAATTTGGGGAGAATTAGCATATGAACTGTACTGAGTCTCCCAGTTTGTGAACCCTTTGATTTCTTCCAACAGTGTTTTCAGCCTATAGATCCTGCACATGTTAGATGTATCCTTAAGTATTTCATGTTTTGGAGCAATTGCAAATTGTGCTGTTTTTTGTTTACCAATTACATTTATTCCAGAAATAAAATTTTGATTTTATATGAAAACGTTAATGAATGTAGCTCACCATGTGATATGGTTTGGCTCTGTGTCACCACCCAAATTTCATTTCAAATTTTAATCCCCATAATCCCCATGCTTGAGAGGGACCTGGTGAAAGCTGATTAGATCATGGGAGTGGTTTCCCCTATGCTGTTCTTATGACAGTGAGTGAGTTCTCCTGAGGCCTGATGATTTTATAAATGTTTGACAGTTCCTCTGTTACATACTCTGTCTTTTAATATTCATATTACCTGCCACCATGTAAGACATACCTGCTTCCCCTTCCACCGCAATTGTAAGTTCCCTGAGGCCTCTCCAACCATACAGAACTGTCAGTCAATTAAATCTCTTCTATAAGTCTCCGGTATTTCTTTACGGCACTGTGAAAAAAATTGACCAATACAACACATTAAAAGATTAATTAGAAAATGGAATTGAATAATTTAAATTTAAACTAATTTAAAATTTAAAATTATATAGATTATAAAATTAAATATTGATTTATATTTTTGAAATATCTGTTAGCCTAATTGGAATAGAAGTTTAGTTCTTTAACTTCATAAGTTGCATCTGTAAGAAAATATTCAGCAAATACTATTCATGATTAAAATTTGAAAATATTCTCCTTTAAAGACAGGTAAGACAATGTCTTTTTTACTCTTTCCAGCCTTGGCAGTTGAATAAGGAAACCAAAGACATTAGTTAGAAAGAAAGACACAAAAATATTATGCAGCTGATATGCCTGACTACATGGAAAACACCAAAGAATGTAATTAATAAATAGAGCAAGATTGTTTGATTTTTAAAATGACATATACAACTCAATTCCATTTCTACACAGTGCCAATAGTATGTAAATATTAAAATAACTATTTCAAAACAGTATTTTTTAACATATCAAACCTTATAAAACAAAAGGGTTGAATGAATTTAATCAGGGAACTTATTTTCATAGCTAAAAAATATTACAGAAACCACATAAAACAGAGAGAGACTGCTTAATAGTATGTACTCTAAGAACAAATCTAGCATAGTACGTCTTTTTCATTAAATATGACTTATTACAACTCCCAATAATATGGCCGATAATATGTCAGTGTTCCTAACATATTTTAGTAGTTTAGGGAAAGCAGCATATAAATAATCATGGTCTCTTTAAAATCTATTTTTGTCTGCTCAAAATGATTTAAGAAGTTAAAATGCTTTTTACCCCTTATTTTCATAAAAAAGTGTGCAACTTCGTTATAGACAAGGCAGCTTCCGTGGTTCCTCCAGTGTTATGTTGTCACTGCTTTGCAGCATATATTTAAATACTGAAAACTATCCTAACGCATGATCTTGTTTATTGATTCAAACAGGTTTTTGGTGGAACATTTAGTTTTTTTCTAAATGTAAGATGTCATTTGCAAACAAGGACAATTAGATATCTTGCTTTCCAATTTGGAAGCCCTTTATTTCTTGATCTTGTCAAATTGCTCTGGCTAGTGATGCTATCACTATATTGAATAAAAGTGGGGTTCACACTATTTTTAAAGATAAAGCATATATTTGGATTACTATTTAATTATTTTGTCTTCCACTTTCTTTCTTTAGAATCTAACTATTAGTAACCTAGTTCAAAAGTCTTGGACTTGTTTGATTTTATTTACCTTGCTGTACCAGTTATCCAAAGGTTTAATATGAATTATTAAATTGCAGATAAGATTATTCTGCAAAAGGCAATTCGAACACAAAAATTCTGCCATAGTCACATAGGTATTAAACATAGATACTTTTAACTTTAAACTACGTTATTAGGCATATCATTTACCATTTCCCAATGAATTTGAAACATTGTTCTGTATCGTTATAAATAAAGTGCAAGTCTCCGTTGTATATTTTTCAATTACAACCAGAAACAACAAAGCATGTTTACAATAACTATGTCCTGTGGAAAAAAGTTTATATTTTAGAAAACTCAGAAATATATACTTTTTTAAAAGTTAGAGAATTGTGATTTTTAGAGCTAGCAAGATAGAATTTAGTATATATATACACATATATGTAAACAAACACACACCATGCTCATTTACATATTTTTTTCTTTGCAATTTCTTTTAAATAAAAGAATTTATTAAATATTGAACAAAAAGCAGTTCATCAGTATCTACATGAGATGAATTCCCAATAAACCTTTTAATATAAGTGATTAAAATGTTCAGTCATCAAAAACCAGTGCATCTATGGCTAGTGCTATTTATTGTACAATTTGTTCCCTAGAGTTACTTGAAAACATTTAGAAAAATATCTAACTTCTAAGCAATGAGGTGTACTAAGCATTTTCCTGGTTAAGAGCGCCAGAGGCTGTTGGACTCAACATCCTTCACTGATTGAATTCCTAGAATTTTCCCCTACCATTTCCTCAATGCCTCACAAATCCCCTGTACACATCCTTAGGTGATCAGTGGGCAATTAAGATTATTTTATTTCCTCTTTGCTTTCCTTTTCAAATTTCAAAGAACAAGTTGAAACGTGAGTGGCAGTATTTGTAGTGGCATTAGAGGTATACAAAAATGTCATATACATTCTCTATTTTCCCCAAAAATTAGCAATTGCATTTTGTTCCAGATGATTTAAGCCTGAATATAAGGAAAAATGGTTAAATAATGTTACACTACTTCCTGTATTCTGACTACAGCATTCCAAGGACAAGTTGTCTATATATTCTAATTCGAAGAACTTCTAAACTCAGCGAGGTAAGCCGACACTTGAGATAAGTCTTCAATTTAGGTTTGAGTTCTTATGCCATCTGATAACAGACAAAGTGGATCCAGGTCAGTTTTATTACTATTTTCGTTCTAATAAAATTCAATTGATTATGTAATGTTCTCAAAGCCAGACCTTGCTATTCAGTGGAACGCATCAATCATTTGCTCTGTTTTTGAAGTTACAAATTAGTACAGCACTCCATTATGAGATGAACTGCAGGTTACTAATTGGTGTAGCACCCCATTAGTGAGTTTTATTTACGTTGTAATTTGGCAAAATTTAATTGTTAGGAGACTGTCTTAAATCTTTGGACCAGAGTATTCTGTTGTTTTCTTTTTCCTTTAATCTTTACCCCAACTCAAGAGCACACCATGGTGCTTATATCCACTTTTATCCATCTTAACTGAGATAACTTACTCTAGCCTGAGTTGAGGAAGTCAACCTTTTCGATATTACCTGCCTCACTTATTATCTATCATATCCTACTCCTCTTTGTGGTACCAAATTGTTCTAATCCTTTTATTATAATTCATTTCCATAGCATACAAATTGGTTAATTTATGAAAAGGGTATCTGCATTCTTACTGCTGAGACCTGCTCTTTAATAAATCTGAAACACTTGCCCAATAATGGAGCAGTACTAAATTGGCCTACAGCACTTTTGTTGTTGAATTACTCTTAGACTCTACTCTAAAAAGCTTCAGAACATGTTTGCTCATATTGATAGCGACAGGAGAAAGCCAAATGCCTAGGCAGAAAGGGGCAGGCTGGTGAAAACCTACCTTCAAGCCTAAAGTTTAATACCTGAAAGCCAAGCTATAAGTTAAATCCTCAGAAAGGACTGAGAACTTGTTTTCCCATTTGGCACTCTTTCCTCTGATTGATCCCACCCTTCACCTATTCTACATACACCTACTCTTTCCTAATTGATTTTCTACACTGTTGTGTCCACCTTTGAGTGGTATCTTCACTTAACCTATTTTTCCTACTCACAAACTAATCAGCACAAATTTCCCATCCTGTGCCTATAAAGACCCCAGACTCAGTCAGTAGATGGGGAGACAGCTGAGCTGGACTTGGGGAAGAGATGGTCAGAATTTGGGGAAGAGATGCCCTGACTTTGGGGAAGACTGCTGCCCTTCCCATTTCCTCTCCAGCTCCCGTCTCTGCTAAGAGCTGTTTTCACTGCTTAATGAATTCTCTGCCTTAACCATCCTTCAATTGTCTATGCAACCTCATTCTTCTTGAACACCTGAGAAGAGCTCAAGATTCATCAAGTGCAGGTACCCAGAAAGACTGTTCCACCAGTACTTTGCCCTCACCAGTGAAGGGCAGCTGCCCCACATGATGAGGCAAGGGCCAACTGAACTGCTAACACACTGCCATTCGCAGACAGCAGAACTGAGAGAGCATTGTAACACCCCCTCTGGGGCTTCAGGATTATGGATACACCCACCTGGCCACCATTGTGGGCCCACTTGGGGCTTGATCCTGCCATTGCACAGAGCAGCTGGCCTGATCATTTGCCCGCTCACATGCTCCCTCCATGACGTTGACCATGGCAGACCAAGTAAACAGGGTGCCCTGATGCAAGTCCAGCAAAGAACCAAGATATCCTGCATCAATATCATGTTGATAGTTTTTGTGAATTCTAATTTGAGATTAGAATTATCAGAACTCACTATTGGATAAACACTAACCAGTAATATCTATCAGCCTCTGTTACAGTCTCTTTGTCCAAATACATTTAGCATAACACCTAGGCCAAAAAACTATATGGATTAGAAAAAGGCCAGGCACGATGGCTCACACCTATAATCCAAGCATTTTGGGAGACCAAGGTGGGTGAATTGCTTGAGGTAAGGAAAGGAGTTCAAGACCAGGTTGGCCAATGCAATAAAACCCCATCTCTACTAAAAATATAAAAAGTTAGCCAGGTATGGTGACAAACACCTGTAATCCCAGCTACTTAGGAGCATGAAGAGGAAAATTGCTTGAACCAGGGAGGTGGAGGTTGCAGTGAGCTGAGATCATGCCACTGCACTCCAGCCTGGATGACAGAGCGAGATCTATCTCAAAAACAAACAAACAAAAACTATATGGATAAAAAAGTTTAATAGGGACAAAGAAGGCTAATCAGGGGCACTACTCAATTTGTTGGATTTCCCAGGTCTTCTCTAGTATTTCCCATAAGTTTGTTGCATCACAGCATTCATGAGGTTTTTAACTCTGTTATTTTTACATTTTTCTAAGTATTACTCACTTAAAAACTTTGTGTCTTCAAGAGAAGTATTTTAGTGGTTTTCCATTAGATAATAATCCTTTGCAAAATCTTTTGGATACCACTAACACCAAGAAGGTTTAAAATTCTCTGTAATTGCTATGGTAAAATTAATTAATTACAGCTAAAAATTTTCAGTTCTAGGGTTTACCTGTATGAAGACATTACATGCCCAGAGTATTTTGTGTAGCTCTGAAATCAAACAGTAATGTCAGGCCTACTTCATCCAAGTCTATTTCACCATGGTCTTTGCCCATGTTCTTCCTGAGTCCTTACTAGGACATTTATGTATTTTAAATAAAGAAACAGATCTTGATCTTAATTATTTATATCTATAAATAGTTTTGTGTAATAAATGGTAAATGTAACAAATGCCCCCAATAACGTGGGGTATACTTTCCAGAGGAAAGAGCTGAAAAAAACTAATAAAAGCAAGAGGACACGGAAGCCTGAGGCAGGAGAATTGCTTGAACCCAGGAGGCGGAGATTGCGGTGAGCCGGGGTCGAGCCATTGCACTCCAGCCTGGGTAACAAGAGCGAAACTCTGTCTCAAAAAAAAAAAAAAAAGAAAAAAGCAAGAGGACAGACCTGAAAGTCCTAAACTCTCCTTACTCCCAGAAATGCTCTGATTCTGTAGAAATTCACTAACAAATTTCTTCTGCGATAAATCTAAAAACTACTTGAAAGACTCCTGCACCCCAGGCAAAGAAAACCACACTTACAAAAGCTGGTAGGGAGATTCAGGATACCAACTTCCAGATACTTTACCTCTGTCTTACATAGTGCCACAAAATGTAGACTAGACACAGCCCTAGCTCTCAGATTCCTCCAGGGGAAGGGAGGAGTTAATACATGTGTCAAGGGACGGGCATCTGATTTGCTAGTCTTGGGACTCTGATGAGTCTGGCATAGTCTAGGCACCTGTAGAGAACTGAGATAGCACTTTGGACTCTTAGATGCTATAGCTCCTGTGTTCAGCTCAGCGTAAAGCAGAAGACAAAAACACAGCTGCCTGCTTGTCTGTGTAAAAGCAAAGAGTATGTAAGGCCCCCAGAATCTTGTGTCAGGCTGATTGGTGGGCGTCTTCTGTACAAGACCAGTCTGTGAGGACTGAGAAAGGTGCTTGTTTTGTCTAAAGCACAGATATCAACACAAAGAGTTAAGGAAAATAAATATCAGGCCACAATGTTCTAAACCTGGAACACAATAATCTACAGAAACTAACCGTTATGAAAGGAAGGTAGCTAATTAACTTGACAAGGAATTCAAAATAAACATGAAACATGCTCACTAAGGTCAAAAGAGTAATGAATGAACAAAGTGAGGATTTCATCAGAAAATATTTAAATGTACCAAACAGAAATCATGGAGCTGACAAACACAAAATTCACTAGAGAGGTTCAAGAACAGACTAGATGAAGCCAAAGAAAAGACCAATGAACTCAAAGACAAGTCATCGGAAATCACTCAGTCGGAGGAGCAAAAAGAATGAAGAAAGTGTCCATCCAGATTTTTAGTAACATTCTGTTCGGAATCACTTGTGTATTTTCTAAGAAATACCTAAGCTGAGGCTTCCTGTATAGCACTCCTTTTTTGGTGGTGGCGGTGGGGCGGTGGGGGGCTCTCACCAGAATCACCTCTAACAGTCTATTAAAGGCAATGTAGACTTTTTCTAATATGCATCTCAAAACCTTTCTAGCTTCTACCCATTATTACATTCCAAAGCTTCTTTCACATTTTTAGGTATTGCTCACACCTTCACTCCCTCTAGATAGCAACTTTCTGTCTTAGTTTGTTCACACAGCTATAACAAAATGCCATAAACTAGGTTGTTTATAAACAGAAGAAATTTATTTCTCACAATTCTGGAGGCTAGTGTGTCAAAGATCAAGCTGCTAGCAGATTCAGTGTCTGATGAGAGCCTACTTTCTCATAGGCAATGATTTCTTACTGTGACCTTACACGGTGGAGGGTGCTAGCTAAGCTCTCTGGGATCTCTTTTATAAGTCCATTAATCCTAATCATGAAGGCTCCACCCTTATGTCTTAAGCACCTCCCAAATGCTCCACCTCTTAATACTTTCATCTTAGGGTTTAGGATTTTAATATCTGAATTTTGGAAAGACACAACCCTTCAGACTACAGCAGTACTAAACATTACTAATTCCCTAGTAAATTAGGCAGGGCAATCCAAAATCAGGTATAACTATCCACATTTATTTTTATGTGTCCTGTTGAATATCTACTTTCATTTTGTCTTATTTATTAAAAATCACCGTGGAGATGAGGTGGGTAATAGACACAGATCTATAGAATACAGACATTACACCATTAATTATCAAATTTTTCCTATATTCATGTAAATTTATGACTTCCAATTGTGATCACATTTGACCTCTGTAAAAACGTTATGCATCATTTGAATTTTATCTTGCACATACTCTAAAATCAGGCTATGCCCCTTTCATAGAAAAGATAAATTGAATTTCTGGCTTGGGTTTGCTTCTTAATTTATGTTTGTGTTACAAAAAATAAAGTTTCACATTTTTATTTGGGAATAGTTGGAGGCAGGACCCAGGGTCTATACACAACCCTAGGGTAGAAACAGGGACAAATAGCTTCTGATTCTGCTTCGCCTTTATCTCTTAGAATTGCATATAGAGACCAGGCTCCGTGGCTCATGCCTGTAATCCCAGCACTTTGGAAGGCCGGAGTGGGAGTATTATTTGAGGCCAGGAGTTTGAGACCACCCCGGCCAGCATGGTGAAATCCTGTGTCTACCAAAAATATAAAAATTAGCTAGGTGCAGTGGTAGGCATCTGTAATCCCAGTTACTTGAGAGGCTGAGGCAGGAAAATCACTTGAACCCTGGATGCAGGGGTTGCAGTGAGTTGAGATTATGCCACTGCACTCCAGCCTAGGTGACAGAGCAAGACTTCATCTCAACAACAAACAAACCAATGGACAAACAAACAAAGATAATTGGATATATAACACAGGAATGAAAAAGGCACATGGGTACCTGGCGTGGGCATGTTACCTGAAGAAGTTAGAATCTGTTCTGTTCTATGCCTCTCTGCATGTCTCTTGGATCTATCAAGATACGGAAGTGGTACTTTTGCTAAACCCAACTCTCACTACTTTCCCTTTCAAGAAATTTTCATCTTCTGATTACATAAACCATTTATGAATCAGGTTAGGCGAATGAGCCACAGGACACAAGCATTTACAGTGTGTTTTAACTTTTCTGTTTGCCTAGAATTATTTAAACATAGTACTTATATATAATGCACTCTCTGAGATATCTGTTCTTCAAATTTCCTCTGTCTTTGCCTCCATCTTCAACTCCACTCAGAACCCTGCCTATCTTAAAGGGTTTGAAAACTGTTGAAGGAGTGATGTGAACTGAAACTATCTCTTCTGTAAAGAAAGAGAAAAGGCTCCCATCTTCAAAACGTTTGCTATTTGTAGCATTATATTAGCGTCCTCAGTCCTCTAAAAGACCGGTGATGATTTCTTACATTTCCCCGACTTTGCTTGCAGAAGCCACAAAATCATGAGCTTCAATTGGCTCTTGCTTTTTGGTTTACTCAATTTTCCTTACTTTTTCAGGCAACATTATGGGGCTTCAGTAAGAGGATCCATAACCCAAGTTCTCAAAACTCAGCTACAAAATGCCTTTAAAGCATTTAGCTATTGTTTATGTTTTACTCTTTAATTGCCTGTCAGGGGCTATCCTGAAACTACTTGCAAGCTTTCTTTAAAGTTACGTGTTATCTCCTCTCAAAAGTAAGGCTAGTCATTCTCCATGTGCCTGGCCAGTTTTGATAATTAAAAAATAATTGGGCTGGGTGTGGTGGCTCGCACCTGTAATTCCAGCACTTTGGGAGGCTGAGGTGGGTGGATCACCATAGGTTAGGATTTCAAAACCAGCCTGACCAACGTGTAGAAACCCCATCTCTGATCAAAATACAAAATTAGGTGGGTGTGGTGGAGAATGCCTGTAATCTCAACTCTCGGGAGGCTGAGGCAGGAGAATCACTTGAACCCAGTAGGCAGAGGTAGCGGTGAGCCAAGATTGCACCATTGCAGTCCAGCCTGGGTGACAGAGCAAAACTCTATCTCAAAATAATAATAACAATAATAATAATTGAATAATGGTCACAATATGTCAGGTTAAGTTAAAAATTGAGGTTTTACATAACATGACATCAGCCTGAAACTATTGCAAGCTGACATACTTATGAATCCTTTAGTCAGAATTCCCTGAACCAAAATCTCTAACCACATTATATATAGAGAGAGAGAAACATTAATAGCTAAGCTTTCTGATAGGTATTCATGTTTTACTGCTTGGTAGCTCCCTGGATCCTCCCTGCTCATGAATATTTGGGCATTTCAACTCAGTAATCGTAGGGCTGTTTCCCTCAAGGACTCGGGTGATCTCACAATCTGGGCTTTTAGCATATCATCAGCTTCTATCATATATCAGACTCTGATACTTGCCATTCTGGCTGCGTCTCAGTAATGTTCTGTATCTACGAATAAGTAGCACTTCTTGGAAATAGCCCCAGCTTTTCATAATATCATTTCTTAGGTATAAAAAGCATAATTTCTCTAAGGGTCTGCCTTACTATATGTTTAATCTTTGATCATTCAAAAGAAGTTTCTCACTCAGAAAGCGACTTTATAAATAAAATTTATAATAAAATCCTTTAGGAATTAAGCCAACATTTTAAAGAAAGCTGTGTCAAAGTGTGATTTGTCATCCATGTCTCATTTCATACTCTCTCTCCAAATTATTCTTGGGGAGCATTATATGACAGCAACTACAAGTTTTCATTTTAACATTCATTATTTCCCTTGTACTTTAAAACAAGAATAAACATGTATTTCAGTTTGCCTAAGGGGAGCTAGGTTGAATTATCTTGATCCAGGATAATTCTTAATAGCACCCCATTTCACCATCAGAAATAGTGTTTGTACAATAAATTCTGTGATTATTCTATTTATAATAGAACCATAATTCAGTGTAATCAAAACTAAATTTCTCAGCCTCTCTTTCAGATAATTACGCACATATCACAAGTTGTAGTCAATGAAATGCAAGCAGAGGTACTGTGTGTGACTTCCAGGAAATTTCCTTAGAAATGTCAGGATGCCCACATTGCATTTTGTGTCTCCTGCTGTCAATGTAGAATGTAGATATGATGAGAGCTTCAGCTGCCATTTTGAATCTTGAGGAAAACTGAAGATGATAAAACATGATAAAACCTTGTGTTTTAGGTAAGGTGAACTCTAGCATCTGTAACAAAAAGAATCTTAAAATGCAGTAGCTTAAAGACACTCAATTTATTTCCCTTTCACTTAAAAATCCTCAGATGAGTGGTCAAGGGGAGTGAAACAGTTTTGCTTTATGTGGGTGTATTGAGACCAAAATTCCTGCCATCATTTTTTTTACTACCCTCTAGCTCTTTGCTACTCAAAGTATGGTCTAAAGGTCAGCCCCATTGATAGTACTTGGGAGCTTGATAGAAATTTAGTGTAGAATATATAGAATATAGGGCCCCACTCCAGATCTACAGAATAAGAATCTCATTAACCAGTGAAGTGACTCTTTCACTTATGACCTTACTCTTCTTAGTGAAATTCCTGGAATTGCTTTGTTATTCCTGTTACACAGACCAGACTTCCTAAGTACTATTATATAGCGGGGTGCTATTAAGAATCACAAGGGGATTTCTGTGACTATTAAATGTAAAAATCATTGCTGTACAGTGTTGTTTATAATCTGAATGGACAAAAGTACAGAAAATAAATTCAAAAAGGTGATTATTTAAAAATAGAAAAATGGAAAGTGTTTTTTCCCTCCACAAACTTATACCTTACTCATCTTGTAAGATAATCCTATCTTGGAGAAAATGTGAAGATTGGCTACTAATGAACGGGTCTAAATTTGCGTACCATCTTCGTAAATAGATACAATAATAAAGGCTGTCAACCTACTTGCAAAATTGTCACCAAAAATGGATCCCTTATTGTGTAGGTGATAACAGGATGTGGAGCTTATCCAAAAAGATGGTTTCCTAAAAAGTATAAAAGCTCTTGGGAAAAAAAAAGTTTTTACAAAAGTGCAAAAGAATTCAGTGTGAGAAATAGAAGTTTGGTATGGTAAAATAAAGGAATAAAATCTAGTCTTCTCTTGTCTCTCAGAAAGGCTACTACGTTGAATATGCTTTCCATTTTTAATGATCCAAGGAAGTTAAAACATCACAGAGAGCATGGAATATATGCCGGTAGTATGAGTAACCCAGAGAAAACTGACCTATTTTTCAACTTGACTTCAGGTCCTACCTCATGCATTGTAACATTCCCAAAAATCTAGTTCCCCAAATTTTCAAAAATGTGTAGATATTTCATTAAAAATATACGTTGAAAACACTGAGGAGAGGGGCACAGTTCATTCAATGAAAGTTTTCATACATATTTTCTCACCTGACAGCTGCCCCCAAAGCTTTACTCTTTCTAAAATTTCTCTAATTTTTTTTCCAACCCCAATTCTGTAGTACCTGCTATCTTTCTATTTCCCTTTATTTTGCAATACAATTTCGTTCTCTCTAAGGCTTTCTCTATTTAATATTTTATCTGATACTTTGGCAGCTCCAAGGAAAGAGGGGATGAGAAGTAAGAAAAGCAGGTTAGTGTTTAGAAAATGCTGTTAGTAATGCTACTTTGGGAATCTGGCCTGTATAACAGTAATAACAAAGCAATACCAGGAAGTTCACTAAGAAGAGTAAGGTCATAAGTGAAAGACTCACTTCATTATTTGCTTCCATTCAAAATCTAAATCAATGGCTATCCATCTCCTATACTAATTACAGTAGCAATGTTCCCATGGAATTCATCATGATAATTTTAAATCAAATTTACATAAAATATGAGGCCACTTAGCATAATAGTTTCAAGTGTGAGATGTGAGCTCAAATCATTTTATTTGTAAGTTTTGCCTTTTTCACATATGAGTCCATTATAAGTTGAGCAAATCTTTGAACATTTCAGGGCCATCTTTATCTACAGATGGAAAAAAATAATAGTGCATATTTAATGAGGTCTAAATAATTAACTATAATTAATTTCCAGCATGTGAAAGAGTTTCTGGAACAGTTAATGCACTTACTAAATGCTAACTACTGGGGCATAGTTATCTTCTTAGTAGAACTTGATAGGGCAGAGATGGGCAAATCATCAGTCCATGGTTCAAATTCAACCTCTAGCTTGTTTTTGTAACATTGGGGAGCTAAGAAAGGTTAAATGATTGATAAAACAAACAAAAACCAAAAAACTATCTATCAAAGATGTATGTGGGCTACAAAACCTGAAATATTTTTTCTGGCCATGCTATAGGTGACATTGTGTCCATTGACAATTTATATTTTAAAGCCCTAACTACCAATGTGATTTGGAGATGGGGCCTCATGAGGAGATGAGTGGTCTTATTCAAAGAGACACCAGAAGAACTTGTTCCTTTTTTCTTTCCCTGCCATGTTAGGACATAGCAAGATGATGGCTATCTACAAGCAAGAAAGAGAGCCCTTACCAGAAATCAACCAGGCTAGCACTTTGACCTTGGACTTCTGGCCTTTATAATTTTGAGAAAATAAGTTTCCACTGTTTAACCCATCCAGTCTATGGTATTTTGTTATGGCAGCCTAAGGAGATTAAGAGAGACACTTTAAGGAAAATGTTTGTGAGCCCTTCTCATGAGAGATGATTATAACATATAATATATTAGAAGGGGGAGAAAAGGAATGTTCAGCAAAAAACAGAAAGAAAGAGAGAGAGTGAAAGAGACAGAGAGAGAAAGAAAGGAAGGAAGGAAGGAAGAGAGCTTCACCATAATAGATGCAACACAGTAAATAAAATGAGACATGCATAAGGATGACAGATTTGTCTCTAACTATAGCAGGAAACCTTATTAAAATTATATTCAAATCAAATTGGGATACTTTTTTAAAAGAAATTTTCTGAGAGATTGCATAAAGCACGAAGATAGTAATTTAATTAATTTTGCAATAACCTCTCAAATTTTATTATTGCTGGATAATGTCTTGGTGTAGTTAATTTTGGGTTCACTACTGTACTAGTCCATTTTCACCCTGTTGATAAAGACATACCTGAGACTGGGAAGAAAAATAGGCTTAATGGAACTGGCTGGAGGACCCCCTCCTAACCAACGGAGGACATCAGGGACTTTCCAGTTACTCCGGCACTCCAGTTTGGATCCTGCGCTTCACCCGTGGTCACTACAGCCCACACACCAGGAGATTTCCACCCGGCTGACAAGTGTCGTGGATTTCCAGGACAGATCTGAGCAGCCATTTCAGCCAGCACCACAAGTCTTCGGCACAAATCTAGGTGGCCATTTTGGCTGGCACCTGGAACGCCAGTGAAACAGAGCCTCCCACTCCCCTGAAATAAGGGGAGCTGAAGCTAGGGAGCCAAGTGATCTGGCTTGGTGGGTCCCATCCCCACAAAGACCAGCAAACTGAAACCCTCTGGCTTGAGAGTTTTGCAGCCAGCACAGCACTTTGAGCTCAACCCAGGACGGTTGAGCTCAGTGGGGGGAAGGGCATCCACCATTGCCGAGGCAGTTCTAACCTTACTGGTGTAAACAAAAGTGCAAGGGAATTTACACAGCCGCTGGACAGAGCCCACAGCAGCTCAGCAGCACCTCTGCAGGCAGACTGTGACTAGACTCCCTACTTCCTGGGCAGGACATTTCAGAAAAAAGGCAGCAGCATGTCAGGGGCTTATAAATAAAACCCCATCTTCCCCACACAGAGTACCTGGGAAAAGGGACAGTGTTGAGTTCCATGGCAGCAGTCTTAAACATCCCTGCCCAGCAGCTCTAAAGGGAGCAATGGAGATCCCAGCATAGCACTTCAGCTCTGATAAGGGAAAGACTGCCTCCCCAAGCGGCTCCCTGACCTCTGTATATTTAAAAAGACACCTCACACAGGAGAGCTCTGGCTGACATCTGGCAGGTACTCTTCTGGGACAAAGCCACCAGAGGAAAGAACAGTCAGCAATCCTTGCTCTTCTGCAGCCCCTGCAGGTGATTCCCAGGCAAGCAGAGTCTGGAGTGTACCTCCAACAGTCCTGCAGCAGAGGGGCCTGTTAGAAGGAAAATTTTAAAAACAGAAAGAAATAGCTTCAACATCAACAGAAAGGATATCCACTCAGAGACTCCATCTGAAAGTCACCAAATTCAAAGAGCAAAAGTAGACAAATCCACGAAGATGGGACGAAACCAGCGCAAAAGGGATGAAATCGCCAAAAACCAGAGCTCCTCTCCTCCTCCAAGGGATCACAACTCCGTACCAGCAAGGGAACAAAACTGGATGAAGAATGAGTTTGACGAATTGACAGAAGCAGGCTTCAGAAGGTGGGTAATAACAAACTTCTCTGAGCTAAAGGAATATGTACTAACCCATGTACTAAGGCAAAGAATCTAAGAACCTTGGAAAAAGGATAAACAAAATGCAAGCTAGCATACCAGCTTAGAGAAGAACATAAACGACTTGATGGAGCTGAAAAACACAGCACAAGAACTTTGCAAAGCAAGCACAAGAACTTTGTGAAGCATACACAAGTTTTAATAGCCAAAGCAATCAAGCAGAAGAAAGGATATCAGAGATCAACTCAATGAAATAAAACGAGAAGGCAAGATTAGAGAAAAAAAGAGTGAAAAGAAATGAACAAAGCCTCCAAGAAATATGGGATTATGTGAAAAGACCTAATCTATGTTTGATAGGTGTACCTGAATGTGACAGAGAGAATGAATCCAAGCTGGAAAACACTCTTCAGGATATTATCCAGGAGAAAGAACTTCCCCAACCTAGCAAGGCAGGCCAAAACTCAAATCCAGGAAATATAGACAACACCTCAAAGATCTTCATCAAGAAGAGCAACCCCAAGGCAAATAATCATCAGATTCACCAGGGTTGAAATAAAGGAAAAAATACTAAGGGCAACCAGAGAGAAAGGTCAGGTTACCCACAAAGGAAAGCACATCAGACTCACAGACTCAGCAGAAACCCTACAAGCCAGAAGAGAGTGGGGGCCAATATTCAACATCTGTAAAGAAAATAACTTTCAACCCAGAATTTCATATCCAACCAAACTAAGCTTTGTAAGTGAAGGAGAAATAAAATCCTTTATGGACAAGCAATTGCTGATTTAGTCACCACAAGGCCTGCCTTACAAGAGCTCCTGAAGGAAAGCACTAAACATGGAAAGGAACTACTAGTACCAGCCACTGCAAAAACATACCAAATGGTAAAGACCATCAATACAATAAAGAAACTGCATCAACTAATGGACAAAACAAACAGCTAGCATCAAAATGGCAGGATCAAATTCACACATAACAATATTAACCTTAAATGTAAACAGGGAAATGCCCCAATGAAAAGACAGAGACTGACTAATTGGATAAAAGTCAAGATCCATCAGTGTGCTGTATTCAGGAGACTCATTTCATGTGCAAAGACACACATAGACTCAAAATAAAGGTATGGAAGAAGATTTACCAAGCAAATGGTGAGCAAAAATAAGTGGGGGTTGTAATCCTAGTCTCTGACAAAAAGGACTTTAAACCAACAAAGATCAAAAGAATATAAAGAAGGGCATTAAATAATGGTAAAAGGATCAATGTAATAAGAAGAGCTAACTATCCTAAATATCTATGCACCCAATACAGGAGCACCCAGATACACAAAGTAAGTTCTTAACAATTCTACAAAGAGACTTAGTCTTCCACACAATAATAGCAGGAGACTTTAACACTCCACTGTCAGTATTAGACAGATCAATGAGACAGAAAATTAACAAGGATATACAAACTTGAATGCAGATCTGGAGCAAGCAGACCTAATAGACATCTACAGAACTCTCCACCCCAAAGCCACAAAATATACATTCTTCTTAGCACCACATCACATTACTCTAAAATCGACGACATCATTGGAAGTAAATCACTCCTCAGCAAATGCAAAAGAACAGGAATCATAACAACCAGTCTATCAGACCACAATAGAATCAAATTACAATTCAGGATTAAGAAACTCACTCAAAACCACCCAACTACATGGAAACTGAACAACCTGCTCCTGAATGACTACTGGATAAATAATGAAATGAAGGCAGAAATAAAGATGTTCTCTGAAACAAATCAGAATGAAGACACAACTTACCAGAATCTCTGGGACACATTTAAAGCAGTGTCTAGAGGCAAATGTATAGCACTAAATGCCCACATGAGAAGCAAGGAAAGATCTAAAATCAACATCCTATCATCAAAATTGAAAGAGCTAGAGAAGTAAGATAAAAAAAAAAAACTCAAAAGCTAGCAGAAGACAAGAAATAACTAAGATCAGAGCAGAACTGAAGGAGATAGAGACACAAAAATCCCTTCAAAAAATCAATAAATCCAGGAGCTGGTTTTTTTGAAAAGATCAACAAAATAAACCCTAGCCATATTAATAAAAAAGAAAAGAGAGAAGAATCAAATAGATGCCATAAAAAATGATAAAGGGGATATCACCACCGATTCCACAGAAATACAAACTACCATCAAAGATTACTACAAACAACTCTATGCACATAAACCATCAAAACTGGAAGATATGGATAAATTCCTGGACACTTACACCCTCCCAAGCTGAAACTAGGAAGAAATCAAAACCCTTAATAGACCAATAACAAGGGCTGAAGTTGAGGCAGCAATTAATAGCCTACCAACGAAAAAAATCCCAGGTCCAGACAGGTTCACAGCCAAATTCTACCACACATACAAAGAGGAGCTGGTACCACTCCTTCTGAAACTATTCCAAACAATACAAAAGGAGGGAACCCTTCCCAAATCATTTTATGAGACCAACATCATCCTGGTACCAAACCCGGCAGAGACTGAACAAGAAAAGAAAACTTCAGGCCAATATCCATGATGAACATAGATGCAAAAATCTTCAAGAAAATATGGGCAAACGGATTGCAACAGCACATCAAAAAGCTTATCCATCATGATCAAGTAAGCTTCATCC
>CAUYLG010038677.1:0-17856 GCA_963573385.1 Cacajao melanocephalus
AAAATCCCACCGAGAGCCTGACCAATGGCAGCTTGCCAAGTCCAGGTCCAGTCTCTCTAAGACCAATGCAGTTGCCCATGCTTTGTTTCCCCACTGACCAATCTATTGCCCTCACCCCCTATAAAACCCCATGCCCAGAACGGCCGGGTACGACTTCTCTGGCCCCTCTCTCTCTCTCCCTCCCCCGAGACCACAGAACTTCGCCCGGGAGCTGAATAAACTGGAATTTCGTTTTCCTTATACTGGCCTCAGTTTCCTAATTTTAAACTCAACAATAAGCCTTACAAATGGTGCCAAATATTTTTCTAATCTATTTCTGGGTCTTTTCCTTTGTTACTTGCTTATTACCCTTAGTTAAGTAGAAACTATAACAATACTGCTGTTATGGAATGTCTCACAAACAACCATCTCCGTCCCCACACCTTCATCCTACTCCTACTAGAAGAGGAGTGTGCCCTTAGAATTAAAAGTGAGCGTGGGTCAAGTGTGGTGGCTCACGCCTATAATTCCAGCACTCTGGGAGGCTAAGGTGGGTGGATCACCTGAGGTCAGGAGTTTGAGACCTGCCTGGCCAACATGGTGAAACCCCGTCTCTACTAAAAACACAAAATTAGCCAAAATTAGCCGGGTGTGGTGGTGGGCACCTTTAATCCCAGCAACTCGGGAGGCTGAGGCAGGAGAATCTCTTGAACCCAGGAGGTGGAGATTGCAACGAACCGAGAATGCGCCATCGCCTTCTAGCCTAGGTGATGAGCGAAATTCTGTCTCCAAAAAAAAAAAAAAAAAGTGAGGGTGACACTCTTGCTTGTCATTTATGTCTAGCTGTGTAACCCTGGGAAAACCACTTCTCTCCCTCTGAAGTCACTCTCCTCATCTGTAAAACAAGGATAACAACACCCTGTCTCCTCAAAGGGTTGTAGTGAGGATTAAATGAGATAAAGCATGTTGAACACTTAGCACAGTGAGTGATATAGAAGCCCTAGATAAATTTGCGTATCATCATTATCCTTATTATTACATGTGCTACCAGACTGAAATGGCTTAAGGCACTATTTTCCAATGGTTTGCAAAGCTCCTTGGCAACCTCAGATGGCTTTCCGATGGTCAGTGAAAGGAGCTATTCAAGAGCTTTTCTGTTCTTAATGTCAACTTGTAAACTCTAAATCCACAAGATAATTGAAACATGTTTTAAATCTCTCCCTAAATGATGGGGTACTTTGTAAAGATTAAAGATAATAACTGTGTACTCTCTCATAGACAGAACTCCACACTAAAGCTTCTCTCTGGAGCTCACCGAACAGGTACACTCTTCCACATGGCCACTGAATGGCTGCCAGTCCTGTCAATCTAGATTTCTGTAACAAAGGACATGTCAAGTGGGCCTTGTGTCATGGCCTCCCTTTCACCCACAAACCTAAGTCAGACAGCAATGGCAAGTGATCTTACAGGCACACTCACTTTTTTGTCAAACGGCAAGGTAAAACTTATCTGGGGCAAATTCAAGAAGGCTGCCTACTGTTGAAATGAGACAGAGAAGCAAACTTTTGACAAAGCTGCATTTCAAAATCTAATGCAATTTCAATGGATAAATACAATAGGCTATTAAAAAAAAATTTAGGCCAGGAAAGCGGTGACTCATGCCTGTAATCCCAGCACTTTGGGAGGCCAAGGCAGATGGATCATGAGGTCAGGAGATCAAGACCATCCTGGGTAACACAGTGAAACCCCGTCTCTACTAAAAATACAAAAATTAGCTGGTATGGTGGTGCGCGCCTGTAGTCCTAGCTACTTGGGAGGCTGAGGCAGGAGAATTGCTTGAATCTAGGAGGCGGAGGTTGCAGTGAGCCAAGATCGAGCCACTGCATTCCAGCCTGGCGACAGAGTGAGACTCCGTCTTAAAACAAAACAAAATTTAGCTGGGCATGATGGAACGAGCCTGTAGTCCTAGCTACTCAGAAGCCTGAGGTGGGAGGATTGCTAAAGCCTGGGAGTTTGAGGCTGCAATGAGCTATTATCATGCCATTGTACTCCAGCCCGGGCAACAGAGCAAGACCTCATCTCTTAAAACAAAACAAAACTTGTTCTCTATGCAGGAAAAAAAAAAAAAGAAAAGAAAAAACAAAACAAAACAAAATGGCTGGTTGCAGTGGCTCATGCCTATAATCCCAGCACTTTGGGAGGCCGAGGTAGACAGATCATCTGAGGTCAGGAGTTTGAGACCAGCCTGACCAACATGGAGAAACTCCATCCTTACTAAAAATACAAAATTAGCAGACCCATGCCTATAATCCCAGCTACTCGGGAGGCTGAGGCAGGAGAACTGCTTAAACCCGGGAGTTGGAGGTTGCAGTGAACCAAGATCACGCCATTGCACTCCAGCCTGGGGTGACAGAGCAAAATTTCAACTCAAAAAAAAAAAAAAAAAAAAAAAAAAAAATGAAATAAAAGAAAAATCAAAATTTAATGAAACCTACAGCAGATAGGGCAACGCTTTTTTTTTTTTTTTTTTGAGACAGACTCTTGCTCTATCGCCCAGGCTGGAGTATAGTGGCACAATCTCGGCTCACCACAACCTCTACCTTCCGGGTTCAAACAATTCTCCTGTCTCAGCCTCCCGCGTACCTGGGATTATAGGCGCATGCCACCATGCCTGGCTAATTTTTTGCATTTTTTAGTAGAGATGGGGTTTCACCATGTTGGTCAGGCTGGCTTCAAACTCCTGACCTTGCGATCCACCCACCTCAGCCTCCCAAAGTGCTGGGATAACAGGTGTGAGCCACCACACCCAGCAGGGCAACACTTTAATAACCTATATAACACCTTAAGTTTACGTCATTTTTATATTCACATAGAAACATGCATACTCCTAAGAATGAGTATGCAAATACAAGAGAATACCTTTCTAACATATTTAGGACTGAGGCACGTGGAAAGTGCTGCTTAATAAGTGAGATAAAGTGGATGGCAAAACCTCCCTATGTGAAAAAATATCTTTTATATTGCACAAGCACTTTTATAAACTGAAAATACCATTCTTTCAGTGTTTCTGTCTATTACAATGATTTCCTATCAGGAATGGTAAAGCATCTTCACAGAATGTCACAAAAATTCCTTGTCGCCCCAATTTTGGAAAAATAAAATGGATTTTATTTTCTAAGATGTGTCAAAAAGCACCTTTTAAAAAGAGAATGAAAGAAGTAGGGGCAATGGAAAATAATAAGATGGTGTTTACTTCAAAAAGTTTGGGAACTACGGCTTTTCTGGAATAGTAACCACTTGATTCAAACAAACAAAAAAACAAAACCAAACCCTAGATTTCCTTTTTTTTTTTTTGAGACGGAGTTTTGCTCTTGTTACCCACGCTGGAGTGCAATGGCATGATCTCGGCTCACCACAACCTCCACCTCCTGGGTTCAAGCGATTCTCCTGCCTCAGCCTCCCGAGTAGCTGGGACTACAGGCATGCGCCACCATGCCCAGCTAATTTTTGTATTTTTAGTAGAGACGGGATTCACCATGTTGACCAGGATGGTCTCGATCTCTTGACCTCGTGATCCACCCACCTCAGCCTCCCAAAGTGCTGGGATTATAGGTGTGAGCCACTGCGCCTGACCATCTTTTTTTTTTGGAGGAGGATTCTTGCTCTGTCACCCAGGCAGGAGTGCAGTGGTGCAACGTCAGTTTACCGTTAATGTCTGCCTCCTGTCAAAACCCTAGATTTCATACCCAATCTGATCTATAAAAAATCATGGGCATATAGCCAGGTGCAGTAGCTCACATCTGTAATCCCAGCACTTTGGGAGGCCAAGACAGGAGAATTGCTTGAGGCCAGGAGTTCGATACCAGCCTGGACAGATCTCATTTCTACTGATGGGAAAAAAAAAAAGATGGGTATATGCTACAATTGTATTTCTACTAATGAATTTAGAAATACATCTAGAATTACAATTCTACCTTAGAAGACATATCAACAATCTTAAGTGAAAATGTTGTAAATCACACATAGCTAGTATCATACAGTTTCATTAACACAGTTTCTGTGGCAAAGAGATTTTTAATAACCTTTACCTGTGTACTAAACTTTATCAGCACCATATACTGGTTGGGAGTAGAGTCTCTGATGATTTTCATTTGTTCAATTACTTCGTTAAATGGGGCGACAAACTTCATAAGGTCATGACTAGTCATTGCAGCAGGGACTGTGAGAATACACAGCATGGCACTGCGCCTCACATCTTCTTTTAAGGAGGTCATCTTACTAATAAAACAATAGAGTGTCTTGAATAGATGAGGTATGGTTAGTTCAAACAACACTAATCAGACAACTTTTACATCCAAGAAAACAGGAAAAAATAAAAATTGTAATATGTCACAAATAAATTGTTCTACATTATACCCATTGAAATTTTTAATCTTCAGTTCAAGGTTTGCTATGGTTATAAATCTGCATTAGGCAAATTTGCAGTGTTTTACTCTCACCAATGTTTGAATAATAATCTGTCACTGAGTAAGTTAAAAGCACAACTCTGGCTGTGGATCTTTCTCAAAGGGCCTAGAAAAAGCGCTGTAAATATAAAAGAGAATGCTAAACCATCAGGATGTAACTGAAAATTTCAGGAAGTGTTCCTAGGTTGGGGTAGCTGGAATAGTAGAATAGAAAGAAGAAAGAAAAACCTCCCACAATGTAATTTGTGTTTTGAAATGCTGCAAACTCACTTGACAGTTGTGATCCAAAATGGCTACCTGGGCTGGGTGCAGTCGCTCACAACTGTAATCTCAGCACTTTGGGAGGCTGAGGTGGGCTGATCACCTGAAGTCAGAAGTTCGAGACCAGCCTGGCCAACATGGTGAAATCCTGTCTCTACCCCCTCCAACCAAAAAAAATTAGCTGTGTGTGGTGGCATGAACCTGTGGTCCCAGCTACTCTGAGGAGAGAGAATTGCTTGAACCTGGGAGGGGAGGTTGCAGTGAGCCAGGATTGCACCACTGCACTCCAGTCTGAGTGATGGAGTGAGACACTATCTCAAATAAAACAAAACAAAACAAAACACAAAATGGCTACCTGAATAGTCACTGTTTTCCCAATAGGGATGTGGCAAACAAGCTGGCACAAGAAAAGCCTTAAGGTATCAGCTACCAATTATCCAAGGAGGTAATGGCCGGGCTTGTGGATTATCTAGCCAAATGCTTCCTTTCCTTGGTGCTCCAGCAAGACTTTTGACTGAACCACAGAAAATGGTAAAAAGAGGTGATAAAATTTAAATGAGTTAACTGACTTCTTAGCAGCCCTTCAGTAAAGATTTGGTGGGGACATGAGACTACAATGACTCTGTTGATCATTTTCTTTGTCCTTTCAATTCCCTAATTACCTTCCATGCCTAACAGCTAAGAAAACATTTTCCAACGTATTTTCTGGCATTTCTCTTATAAGGAAAAGCTTTGACCCAATCCACAAGATTAATCAAATGTAAAATATCTGAGAATTTTCTAACACACAATACACAAAAGTATTGTTATTTTAAAGCTTAAAATAATACCCACTTCCCTTCAGGGCAAGAGACTACCCTATAGCAACAAACAAAAAACAAGAAATTAGACAAACCCAAAAGAAAAAAAGGTTTTCTTACTTTGTCTTATATAGGTGCATAATACCATGAACTATTTCAACTGATGGATTTCCACTGAAGAATGAAATCTGGTCTGGAAGCTGTTTGGATGGAGAATCGGGGGCAGCATTTATGCATTCCTTACTGTGATCTTTACTTCTTTGGGCAGTGAGGGATGCTTCTGAAGACTTCCTTTCTTCCACTGTAGTTTTTAGTTCATCTTTCACCAATTAAAAAATAGCAGATTATAAATGGATAAGACATATGCCAAAGGACTCGAACTAGATTAAAATTTCAAGTCAGAGGAATAAACTTGGATAGAGTAATTCTATTGCGTTGGAACTGAATCAGAAGGAGGAGGGGAAAAAACATAGAGTAATTACAATGTAATGAATTAAGAGTTATATTTGTAGAACAGCTGAGTTTATGAGAGGATCACACTTTAAAGCTCTCTTTACCCCATAAAAATCTCATTAACACCCTGAGAAACTCAAGGATGGCTATTACATTTGGAAATACCATAATGCAAGCAGGTGCTTCCATTATGAAATTCTAACTGGGAAAAACATTCAAGGCTACTAAGTTTGAAATCCAAACCTACCAGTTCTGACCACTTCCATATTGCAGATGTAGTACTATCTACACATCCACTTCCCCAGATGAAATGAGCTGGCAGAGCAAGGGAAAGCACAACAGGTTTATCTAGACACATTCATGATCTGCCACTGAACTAGGTGGTAAGAAGTTTTCCCTGGTGGCTGGGTGTGGTGGCTCACACCTGTAATTGCAGCACTTTGGGAGGCCAAGGTGGGTGGATCACTTGAGGCCAGGAGTTCGAGACCAGCCTGGCCAACATGGAGAAACCCTGTCTCCACTAAAAATACAAAAATTAGCCAGGCGTAGTAGAGGGTGTCTGTAATCCCAGCTACTTGGGAGGCTGAGGCGGGAAGATTGCTTGAGTTCAGGAGGTGGAGGATGCGGTGAACCAACACTGCAACACCACACTCTAGCCTGGGCAACAGAGACCCAGTCTCCACTAAAACGTGGCTTAACGATGTCATATAAAGCGCACAGGCAGTGAAAAAGTATGCTAGATGTTAAAATCGTAGGCTTATCAAACACCATGTATAAAATAGGCAACCAGGGTTCACGTTACAAAAGACAGTCCAGGGTTTTAGAAAGCATACCTGGGTTGGACTTCATTGTCTCAATGATCACATCTGTCATTTCTCGACGGCCGAGATGCTGATGGATAATTGCTGCTTTCTCTCCTGGTGACTTCCCTTCTAAACAGGCTACAGCTGAAGCTAGTGTTGTCTTTTTGATCTCCTCATCAGACATTTCCCCCGCTAAAGAACACATGAATGATTAATACTAGGTAATAAAACAAGCTCCGCTTTATTCTCTATTCATCCATTATTAGGTTTCCCTTTTCTTTCTACTGCCTTCCACCAAAATGATAAGAAGCCTTTGTAGTATCCATCTCACTCACCTCTGGGACCACTGTGGAAACAGTCAATAAGCAGCCAGGAAAATATACTCAGAAATGCAGGGATGTTCTACTGAAATCACGCACTTTTAAAAAATTTTTTTGAGACAGTCTCACTCTGTCATCCAGGCTGGAGTGCAGTGGTGTGATCTTGGTTCACTGCAACCTCCACCTCCTGGGTTCAAGTGATTTTCCTGCCTCAGCCTCCCGAGTACTTGGGACTATAGGCACGCACCACCACGCCTGGCCAATTTTTTATTTTTAGTAGAGATGGGGCTTCACCATGTTGGCCAGGCTGGTCTTGAACTCCTGGCCTCAAGTGATCACCCGCCTCAGCCTCCCATAGTGCTGGGATTAAAGATGTGAGCCACTGCACCAGGCCCAAAATCATAGACTTTAAAGCAAATTGACAAAAGAGAGTCCCTAATATATGCTCTGTCAGGGCAGGGACTATGTCTGTTTTGCCTACCACTGTATTCCCAGCACTTACACCACAATGCCCAGCACATAGAGGAAGCTCTATAAATATCTGATGAATAAATGACTACATGACCAACCCATGCAGATGTCTGTATGTGGCTAATATCACTTTCAGAACTCAGAGACCACTTAAGCCTTTGGATAGATGCTCGTAAGCTATTAAATCATATTCAATCTTTAATTTGCAGCTCCAAAGTTCACACACCCAGGGAGTTTCCAATGACACCATCCCAACCTGTCCCTGTCCCCGTCCCCCTCTCCAAACCAAACACATCTTCTTGTAATAGCTTTCCAAACTGCTTCTCTTTTCCTTCATAGCACTTACCACAGTTGTAATTCTACATTTACTCTGCACTTAATTCATCTGTTTCCTTCAAGAAACTGCTGGTGTCATTAAAGCAGAGACCCTGTCTGATTCAGCACACAAGGAAAACTCCAGCAGATGTGAGCATGAAATAAGTTATTCTATTTTATTTTTATTTTTCTGGAGACCGAGTTTCACTCTTGTCGCCCAGGCTGGAGTACAATGGCATGATCTCAGCTCACTGCAACCTCTGCCTCACAGGTTCAAGCAATTCTCCTGCCTCAGCACCCCGAGTAGCTGGGATTACAGACATGCATCACCATGTCCGGCTAATTCTGTATTTTTAGTAGAGACGGGGTTTCTCCATGTTGGTCAGGCTGGTCTCGAACTCCGGACCTCAAGTGATCTGCTTGCCTTGGCCTCCCAAAGTGCTGGGATTACAGGTGTGAGCCACCTCACCCGGCTTTTTTTTTTTTTTTTTTTTTTAAAAAGAGTTTATCTCTTGTCTCCTAGGTCAGAGTGCAGTGGTACTATCTTGGCTCTCTGCAAGCTCCGCTTCCCGGGTTCAAGCAATTCTCCTACCTCAGCCTCCCTGGTAGCTGGGATTACAGGCACCTGCCACCATGCCCAGCTAATTTTTGTATTTTTAACACACTCAGGGTTTCACCATGTGTTGGCCAGGCTGGTCTGGAACTCCCGACCTCAGGTGATCCACCATGCCTGGCCAAGTATTTCTTGAATGAATGTTATTAGGCAATTATCTGAGGACCAAGGAAGAGAGCCAGCGCTGCATTCCCCACTAAGGAACTATGTTACTGGTGTGAAAAGCTCAGACTCAAGTCCAGTTCACTGAGTTAGAATCCCAGTTTCACCCATTACAGATAACCTTGGGCAAATCATTTAATCACTAAGCTTCAGTTTCCCAATGTGTAAGAGACACACGCCACACCCATTTACCTCATAGGGCTGTTGCAAAGATAATTAAAGAATAAAATGCACAAAAGGTGCTTAGCACAGTGCTGGGATATACGAAACGTCCAAATTTAGTTATTACTATGGTTAGGGAGCACCTCAATGGATATGCTTCCAAAAGGGAACGATTTAATTAAACCAAGGACCGTCCAGAGTTGCTGGGGACCCAGTCCCTGCCTCTACGAAGCCGAGAGGGAAGCAAGTGAGACAAACATACCACTCGACTCTCGAGAGGGAGACGCGCCAGGTATAAATGGAATGCCTGCAAAAGGCACTGGGAGGTAGTTCGGGGCAGTACTTCCCTGAGACGACACACGGGAAGGCCTCTCAAGGGCGGATGGAAAGAGGGATCCCGACCACCTCTCCGCTTCTTCCTGAGGCAAGAGCCCTCGCCGCAGGCTTTTCCCAGGACAATGCTTTGCGACGGAGAGCCCCCTGGGCCCAGACCCGGCTACAGGTAAGGCCGCGAGGCCGCGGGACTCACCCGCGGCGCTGAAGCCGAAGCCGGCAGGGACTGGCGAGTGTTCCGCGAGCTCCAATCGGATGACAACCAGTGACACACTCATAGGGCAGGCGCTGACCGGCGCGGGCCCCGGCTGGCTCAGGAAAGGCTGGGAGGCGAGCCGAGAGGCCGAACGGCCCGGGGCCGGCAGCGCCGCCACCGCCTCAACGCGGTCGCCGCCGCTTCAGCAGCAGCGGCTCCTCGCACAGCCCACAGAGCCACAACAACTTCCACTTCCGCCTCCCGGCCGCCGTCGCTGACCCGTGGGTTACGCATGCGCGCATCACCGCGCACAGCGATTGGGCCGCGCGGCACGGGGTCAACCTGGTGTCCTTCTGGACGGGATCTCTAGGAGGTCGAAGCGGAAGGACAGCGTGGCGATTGCTATGGCCGGGGTCTCGTACTTAGGCTGAGCGGCAAGTTTTCGCCCAGCCCCAAGTTAACCTCTGCCTGCCCGAGAGGCCTCGTCCTCAACCCACCTCGTCTGACGGCGCGGGATCCCCGGCTCCGCGAGGTCTTCCGAATTGTCCGAGCTGTCTTTGCTCCTTTTGTTGTGTTTGACTCCTCCCTCTAACCCTAGTAAGGGTGGTTTTGTTTCTGGCCCACTTAACAGATAGGTACAATGAGACTCAGAGAGGTGAACTTGCTTCTAACGGGCCATAGGGAGTGAAGACTCGATCGCCATTCAGACAGCGATCTGGC
Source organism: Cacajao melanocephalus (assembly GCA_963573385.1). Lineage (NCBI taxonomy): Eukaryota > Metazoa > Chordata > Mammalia > Primates > Pitheciidae > Cacajao > Cacajao melanocephalus. The sequence goes on from CAUYLG010038677.1 coordinate 10,055, forward strand.
CGGGCGCGGTGGCTCACGCCTGTAATCTCAACACTTTGGGAGCTTTAGGCGGGCGAATCACTTCAGGCCAGCAGTTGGAGACCAGCCTGGCCAACATGGTAAAACCCAGTCTCTACTAAAAATACAAAAAAATTAGCCGGGCTTGGTGGCGGGCGTCCGTAATCCCAGCTACGGGGGAGACTGAGACAGGAGAATCGCTTGAACCCGGGAGGCGGAGGTTGCAACAAGAGCAAAACTCCATCTCAAAAAAGAAAAAAAGAAAAGACAGCGATTTGCGGGTTATGAGCACAGTGCTGGAGTTCTGGGTCCTCCTCCCCACCCTGTCACTTCACAAATGTTTACTGAGAGTCTGGACACCCTTGGGATGCGTTGATGTATGAGAAAAACATAGTTCCTTTCCATGCTGTGAAGTCGACCTACATCAGGAGTTGTGCAGTCTTGAACTAGTCATTGCATGAAGTTGGCATGATATCATAACTTCATGCAGTTGTGAGGATGAAACAGAATTATGTACATAGAGATAATACTAGCTTTCTGAGGCTGAGCATTCTCTCCAGTATGCCAGACTGACTTTTGTATATAGATATTGACAGACACAATCAATGCATATATGACAGGATGCTACTCTAGGTACATCTTATAATGATACATATGTAAGTACATAGTGCATTCTAGATATGTATATATGCAGACTGTATGTCTATAACATGGCCACAAGATATATGTGTATATAGAGCTTGTGATTACATCCTATGAAATATGTTTCCACATGCCCTGTTTAGATCAGGGTTTCTCAACCTCTGTACTATTGACATTTTGGGTCCTGATAATTCTTTTTTTTTTTTTTTTTTTGGCCAGGGGGCAGGGTGTCCTGAGCATTAGAGTGTTTAGAAACATCTCTGGCCTGACCCGCTAGACGTCAGTAGCACCTCTCCCTAGGTGGTGACAACCAGTAATGTCTCTGGGCCTTGCCAAATGTCTCTTTGGGGTCAACAAACATAACCTTGTTGAAGAATCACAGTGTTATGTGAAAGTGCATAAACCATGCACACATACTATATGCATAAAACATACGAGACTCTTGTGAACTTTTTTGGTATATTACTGTAGAAGATAACATTTCAAAGTTTGCCAGGTACTAATTTGAGTGCTTTACATACCTTGTCTCACGCAGTGGTAACAACTTTATGAAATTGGTACTATAATTGTCTTTATTTTACAGAGGAGTAACCTGATGCTCAGAGAAAGAGTAACTGGCAAAGGATTTCACACATAGTAAATGGCAGAGCTGGAATTTAAATCCAGGCAATCTGAATTCAGAGCCAACACTATCTTTTTACCAAACAAACCATCTTCTTAATAATGTATGATAACATACACTGTGTGTGCATATTTATGAGAGCATCATTTAGGTAGCAAATCTGCATTATCATGCTTATCCCATTCTGAGTGTCAGGAAGAAGACAAATCTTTATGGTAGATGACAGTAACAGAGAACTAGAACTGTTAGCCAGAGTTGGGTGGGTTGGGAATGTAACAGCTCTTCGTGGCTGCCAAAGACTAAATCTGTCCCTAGCTTTTCTCTGTTTTCTGATGTCTCCAGTTTATGTATTCTTTCAACTCATACGGAACACCCACGCTGTGTCTAAAAACTGTACTAAGTCCCAGGGGATATATGTATACCAAGACGAGTAAGATAGTCCTTATCTTAAGGAGCTTATAAACACATAGACATGAAAACAGGCCAGTCATAGTGGCTCTCGCCTGTAATCCCAGCACTTTGGGAAACAGATGGGAGGATCACTTGAGGTCAGGAGTTCAAGACCAGCCTGGCCAACATGGTGAAATCCCAACTCTACTAAAAAAAATGCAAAACTTAGCTGATCGTGGTGGTGTGCGCCTGTAGTCCCAGCTACATGGGAGGCTGAGGCAGGAGAATTGCTTGAACCCAGGAGGCAGAGACTTCAGTGAGCCAAGATTGCCCCACTACACTCCAGCTTGGGCAACAGAACAAGATTCCGTCTCAGGAAAAGAAAGTAGTTACTGGCTGGGTGCAGTGGCTCTTGCCTGTGTAATCTCAGCACTTTGGGAGGTTGAGGCGGGTGGATCACAAGGTCAAGAGATCGAGACCATTCCGGCCAACATGATGAAACCCTGTCTCTACTAAAAATACAAAAATTAGCTGGGCGTGGTGGCGCATGCCTGTAGTCCCGGCTTCTTGGGAGGCTGAGGCAGGAGAATCGCTTGAACCTGGGAGGCAGAAGTTGCACTGAGCCGAGATCGTGCCACTGCACTCCAGCCTGGGTGACAGAGCAAGACTGTCTGAAAAAAAAAAAATAGTTACTGTGTAATTGGATAAGTACTCTGCTGAAGATAAGGAGAAGAGGCAATGGGAGTGAAAAAAAAAAATCTCACACTCTGCCTGGAAAAAGAAAAGAAAAGCCTCCACAGAGGAGCTAAAACAGGCTGTGATGTCAAAGTGAATGGAAATTCACCTACCAAATAAAGCAGAGAAAAGTTCCAGTCAGTGAGCACAGCAGGTACCAAGGCCTAGAGGTATGAGAAATGACAGCATTTCCTGCCTTGGGAAGTGGCTAGAGCAGAACAGTCTTTTTTTTTATTTTTTTATTTTTTTGAGACAGAGTCTTGCTCTGTTGCCCAGGCTGGAGTCCAGTGGCATAATCTTGGCTCACTGCAGCCTCTGCCCCCCTACCCTCCTGGGGTTCAAGCAGTTCTCCTGCCTCAGCCTCCCAAATAGCTGAGATTACAGGCGCCAACCACCACACCCAGCTAATTTTTGTGTTTTTAGTAGAGACAGGGTTTCACCATGTTGGCCAGGCTGATCTTGAACTCCTGACCTCATGATCCACTTGCTTCTGCCTCCCAAAGTGCTGGGATTACAGGCGTGAGCCTCTGCCCCGCGCCAGAACAGTTGTCTTTAATTGAAGGAATAAGCAGGCTGCTTGTGGGAGCATTGCTCTCATGTCCATTAGCAGGACTGTGTGGACAACAGTGTCCTCCATAGGATTAAAGTTGCTGCTTCAGGCCCCATTAAGCCCTCATGCAAAATGTGTTGACACTTTTACAATCCTGTAAGTAAATTTCTCTTTCTATCACAAACATTGACCTTGGCATAGAAACATAAATAAAACTGAAAATGCAAATGAACCTTGACATTTTTAATTTCAAGTATTACCCCCAAATTCAGCAAATTTCCAATTACAGTCCTTCCATGGTCGTATCCTCAGGGAATTGGTTCCGGGACCCCCTGCAGATACCGAAATCTGCGGCTGCTCAAGTTCCTGTTATACAATGGTATAGCATTTGCTTATAACCTATGCACACCCCCCTATATGCTTTACCCCATTTCCCATTTAGAAAAAAAAAAGTACTTGGCTGGGCTTGGTGGCTCACGCCTGTAATCCTGGCAGTTTGGGAGGCCGAGCAGATCACTTGAGGTCAGGAGTTCGAGACCAGCCTGGCCAACATGGTGAAACCCCATCTCTGCTAAAAATACAAAAAATTAGCTGGGTGTGGTGGTGGGCTCCTGTAGTCTCAGCTACTTGGGAGGCTAAGGCAAGAGAATTGCTTGAACCCAGGAGGAGGAGGTTGCAGTGAGCTGAGATCCAGCCACTGTACTCCAGCCTCAGGGACAGAGCAAGACTCTGTCTCAAAAAAAAAAAAAAAAAGAAAGAAAAAGAAGTGCAGCTCGCTGTCAGCACAGTATTTTCAGGGAAAAAAGGATATGAGTGAAGTAATCTCTGGATTACTTATAATACCTAATACAATGTAAGCGCTGTGTAAATAGTTGTTAACCTGTATTTTTTGTTTGCAATTTTGATTGTTTTATTGTTACTGGTTTTTGTTTGTTTTTGAGACTGAGTCTCACTCTCACCCAGGCTGGAATGTGGAGTGCAGTCATGCCATCTCGGCTCACTGCAACCTTCACCTCCCGGGTTCAAGTGATCCTCGTGCCTCAGCCTCTTGAGTAGCTGGGATTACAAGCATGCACCATCACGCCTGGCCTTTTTTTTTTTTTTTTTTTTTTTTTGTAATTTTATGAGAGATGAGATTTCACAGTGTTGACCAGATTGATCTCGAACTCCCAACCTCAGGTGATTCGCCTGCCTTGGCCTCCCAAATTTCTGGGATTATAGGTGTCAGCCACCACCCCTGAACTGTTTTTTGTTTTGTTTTTACTTTGAATATTCTCTATACATGAGAAACATATTCAAGATTTACCAGTTAAGAGTCCTTTTTTTTTTTTTTTTTTTTTGAGACCTAGTCTTGCTCTGTTGCCCAGGTTGGATTGCAGTGGCGTGATCTCGGCTTACTGCAACCTCCGCCTCCCAGATTCAAGCGGTTTTCCTGCCTCAGCCTCCTGAGTAGCTGGGATTACAGGCGTCCACCATGCACAACTAATTTTTGTCTTTTTTTTTTAGTAGAGACAGTGTTTTGCCATGTTGGCCAGGTTGGTCTTGAACTCCTGACTTCAGGTGATCTGCCCACCTCGGCCTCCCAGAGTGCTGGCCACCTTGCCCAGCCGAGAGTCCTTTCTTGAGGTGCTTGTAGAGGTTGAGTATCCCTTATCCCAAATGTTTGGAACCAAAAGTAGTTCAGATTTCAGATTTTGGTATATCTGCATATATATAATGAGATATCTTGGGGTTTAAACCCAAGTTTAAACAAGAAATTCACTTGTGTTTCATATCATCTTATACATATAGCCTGAGGATAATTTTATAGACTATGTAACATAATTTTGTGCATGAAACAAAGTTTGTGTTAAGTACTTACATGTGGAATTTTTCACTATGACTTTGTGTGCAAGCTAAAAAAATTTTGGATTTTAGATCATTTCGGATTTTGGATATTTAGATTAGGGATGCTCAACCTGTACAGTTTGAGTCCTGGCTGGGCGTGGTGGCTCACGCCTGTAATTCTAGCACTTTGGGAGGCTGAGGTAGGTGGATCACCTGAGATTGGGAGTTTGATACCAACCTGACCAATATGGTGAAAACCCATGTCTACTAAAAATACAGAAATTAGCCAGTGTTAGTTGAGGTGATCATTGCTTTTATTCTGGCTTTGCATCTTGAGTGAGCTAGGGATGGCCGTCAGCTGCTCTCAGAGGGCGATTGCAGCTAACTGATTACCTTGTTCTTCTTCACATTTATTCAGTATAAATTTAATAACAGAGGTTTATGTCAACATGCTTATGGATAATTAATGTGGTTAAAAAAAAGTAGTTTTACGAATGATAAAAAGGTTTTGGTTTTGGGTCTTAGAGTAAACACCATTAACGGGTAATTCTTTTTGGACCTCCCCCTGAAAGGGCTATCTAGCACAAAGTTTACATGAGTAAACAGAGTAGAGACAAAGGAATGTGGGGTAAACAGATTTAACTGGGGAAGTTTCTTTTACTTTTCCGCTGGCCAGGCCTGGTGGCTCATGCCTCTAATCCCAGCACTTTGGGAGGCCAAGGCAAGTGGATCAGGAGGTCAGTAGATCGAGACCATCCTGGCTAACATGGTGAAACCCTGTCTCTACTAAAAATACAAAAAAATTAGCTGGGTGTGGTGGTGCATGCCTGTAGTCCCAGCTACTTGGGAGTCTGAGGCAGGAAAATTGCTTGAAACCAGGAGGCAGAGGTTGCAGCGAGCTGAGATAACGCCACTGCACTCCAGCCTGGGTGACAAGAGTGAGACTCCATCTCAAAAAAAAAAATTTTCAGGCTTGTAGAAGGTTTGAGACTATAATTTTATAACTTCCCTAATATTTCTTTTAATATTTTGCCAGCCACCCCAAGTGACTCTCAACAGTCCAGGTATGGTGGTACATACCTATAGTCCCAGTTTCTGATTTTGGAGCATTTCAGATTTTAGATATTTGGGTTGGGGATGCTCAAACAGTATAGTTTTTAGAATCCTTTTGGCCCCACTGAAGTGACTCCCGTAAACTCAGAGGCTGTTTTGCTCTCTCCTGATTTTTAGTAAGCTTTTAAGTGTAGAAATCACATAAAAAGCTTAAAGATTTTAATGAAGAAAATAGAATTTACCTTCATTATTTTGTTTTTTTCCCCATCTTTTTATTTCAACCTATAGAAAAGTTGAAAGATCTGACCTTCTGTTATCTCTTTGATCTAGACTCACTATTAACATCTGGCCATGTTTGGTTTATCTCTATACACGAGTATGTATAGGTATGCATTTGTATACATGTGCATGTATGTGTGTTGTGTGTGCTTTTTTTTTCTGACCCTTTTGAAAGTAAGTTTGGGAAGTAGTTACGAGGCTGCTGCAGTGATCTGTAAGTGGAAATGATGGTGTTCTGTGGTGTGAGGGTGTCATAGTAAGTGCTAGAAGGAGGTGAGTACAGGATATCTTAGGAGCATACAGGAGAGACTCGTAATGAGTATTTTCTGGTAGCCAGAAGAGGGTTCATGAAAACAGTGACCGGTGAACTACAACCCAAAAGACTGTTTGGAATTAGCCAGGTAGCAGGTGGAATAGAGTATTCCAGAGAAGAGAACAGTGGATTCAAAGGTCTGGAGCAGGAGGACAACGTGTTTGAGGAAACTGCATGTAGATGTGCGTGTCCAGATCATCCCCCAGGTTAAGGTGAAAAAATGGGGAGTTGCTGCAGAAAGGAATGACATCTTTTTTTCTTTTTTCTTTCTTTTTTTTAGATGAAGTCTCACTTTGTCACCCACGCTGCCTTGTGCAGTGGCACAATCTCAGCTCATTGTAATCTTTACCTCCCAGGTTTAAGCAACTCTTCCAGCTCAGCCTCTCGAGTAGCTGGGATTACAGGTACCCACCACTGTGCCCAGCTAATTTTTTAATTTTTAGTAGAGATGGGGTTTCACCATATTAGCCAATCTGGTCTCAAACTCCTGACCTCAGGTGATCTGCCTGCCTCTCAGCCTCCCAAAGTGCTAGGATTACAGGCATGAGCCACCGCGCCTGGCGGGAGTAGATCTTAGAGGGCCTTTTAAGCCAGGCTTAGGAACTGAGAGTTTATTTTAAGGGCAGTGGGGAGCCACTGAAGGTTTTTTTTGTTTTTTTTTTTTTTTTTGAGATGGACTCTTGCTCTGTCACCCAGGCTGGAGTGTAGTGGCGTGATTTCAGCTCACTGCAATCTCCAGCTCCCAGGTTCAAGTGATTCTTCTGCCTCAGCCTCCCGAGTAGCTGGGATTACAGGAGGGTGCCACCACGCCCAGGTAATTTTTATATTTTCAGTAGAGACGGGGTTTCACCGTATTGGCCAGGCGGGTCTTGAACTCCTGACCTCGTGATCCACCTGCCTCGGCCTCCCAAAGTGCTGAGATTACAGGCATGAGCCACTGCACCCAGCCGCTGAAGGTTTTAAATGGAGTTAGGATGTGATCAGATTTGCAATTGTGAAAGAATATTCTGATGGAAGGGTGAAGAAAGAGTTGGAGAGAGGTCTGAGAAGAGGCAAGGGGGCCAGTTAGGATCCATGGGCAAGATGGTGGCAGTGAGAGTGCAAAGAGGGAGTTAAGATTTTCAGGAGGAAAAATTGACAGCACAGAACTAGATGGGGTGTGGTGAGGTTGAGATTGCAGAAAGTCTGGGGCGAGTCCCAGTTTTCTAGCTTGGGCAGCCAAGTGGGCGACGGAGCCCTTGACTGAGTAGCCAGGAGGGAGGAGACACTGAGGTCAGTTGTGGGTGTGGTTTGAAGTGCCTGTTGGAGATGGGTCAGAGATGTTTGGCTGGCCCCTCTGAGCTCCAGGATGGAGGCCTGGGTGGGAGGCAGTGCTGGCAAGTCACGCCCTGTGC
>CAUYLG010038679.1:0-36452 GCA_963573385.1 Cacajao melanocephalus
CAAATATTTACAGAACTCTCCACCCCAAATCCACAAAACATACATTTTTCTCAGTATCACATTACACCTATTTTAAAAGTGACCACATAATTGGAAGTAAATCTCTCCTCAGCAATTGCATAGCATCTCACAGGTTTAAATAAAACATTGGTTGGCTGCTTGTTTGTTATTTTCATCCCTTATTCCTTCCTGTCTCCATTGTTAAGAACAATTATTGGCATAAAAGATGTTTTTAATACCCATTTTTAGACTGCATTCTAGCCTGGGCAATAGAACGAGAATCCCGTTCTCTCTCCCCCTCTTTCTCTTCCTCTTTCTTTCTCTCTTCTCTTTTTTTCTTTCTTTCACTCTTTCTTTCTTTCCTCTGTTTTTCTTTCAAAAAAAAAAAAAATACAAAGTAATATTTTCTGCAGCAACATGGATGTGGTTGGAGGCCATAATCCTAAGCAAATCAATGTGGGAACAGAAAACCAAATACTGCATGTTCTCACATATAAGTGGGAGCTAAACATAGAGCACACATGAACATTAATATGGGAACAATATATGCTGCAGAATACTAGAGAGGTAGAGATGGAGGTCATTGGTTGAAAAACTACCTATAAGGTACTATGCTCGCCACTTGGGTGATAAAATCCATATCCCAAACCTCAGCATCATACAATATTCCCATGCAACACATCTGAACATTAAAAAAAAAAAAGTTGAAACTAAAAAAAATTCTGAGGTGAAATTCTGCCATTTAATATTGTAATGTTCTCATAGCAACTATATGAATTTAGTCATATTATTAGTCCTTTTTCACACTGCTGATAAAGACATAACAAAGACTGGGCAATTTACAAAAGAAAGAGGTGTAATTGGACTTACAGTTCAGCTTGGCTGGGGGAAGCCTCAGTCATGGCAGAAGGCAAGGAGGAGCAAGTCACATCTTACCTGGATGAGAGCAGGCAAAGAGAGGAGTGCTTGTGCAGGGAAACTCCCTTTTTATAATCATCAGATGTCATGAGACCTGCCCCCATGATTTAATTACCTCCCACCAGGTCCCTCCCAGAACACATGGGAATTCAAGATGAGATTTGGCCATAGACACAGCCAACCCATATCAATAGTCTTTTCTGTTAACTTTTTAAGTTAAATGTTTATTCACAATTGTGTTTGTAAAATCAATCTCATATATTAGCTAGAATACATTACATTCATACCATATCATATGTTTATGTTTAGGGTTTTTATTTTTTGCTTCTTTATATCAAGGATATTTTAAAACAGTAAATACATAAGGATGTATTTTTGGCTTATCTGGATGATATGATAATTATGTCTTTGAATATATTTTTCTTAAGACCCTAAAACTTCTTATTTTAAAATGATGGCAAATTATAATGTATAATACATTAATAATAGCATTTGCTTAGGAGAGTGATGCAGAAAATGGGATATAGGACTTATAATTTTACATAAAAATGTATTTGCATATTACAAATACAATTCAAATGTGCAGTAATATTAACTATGAAATGGAAATGTGTGGAGAAGCACAGATATAAGAAAAGCAGAAATCCTCCTTGATGATTTTTAAAAACCTGTAACAAGCTCAGTGCAGTGGATCATGCCTGTACTCCCATCACTTTGGGAGACCAAGGTGGGCAGATCATTTCAGGTCAGGAGTCTGAGACCAGTCTGGCCAACATGGTGAAACCCAATCTCTACCAAAAATAGAAAAAATGAGCTGGGCATGGTGGTGAGTGCCTGTAATCTGAGGTACTCAGGAGGCTGAGGCAGGAGAATCATTTGAACCTGGGAGGCAGAGGTTGCAGTGAACCAAGATCACACCACTGCACTCCATCCTGGGCAACAGAATGAGACTCCATCTCAAGAAACAAAACAAACAAAACTAAACAAAAAACCTGTGGCCTGTATTTTGACATCAAATTTCTTTTGTTTTCACTTGATTTCCTAATTGTGACAATAATTTTCAATGAAAAATCTGTAGATTCTTTGATAGTTCCCCTTCAGCCTTATGACACTTTTTTTTAAGGGTCAGTTAAAAACCAAAGTGACTCTGAAACTGAATTAATCTTGTCTGTGCTGGACAAATTAGAATTAAACTTCTACGGCTGCCTCATCAGTGTAATAGTCTAACCATGGTCACCTCTTGGCACCTTGTGTGCTCTGATGTTTTGTCCCCTCCCTGCTCCTTTCTTTGTCTCCTCAATTAATTATCAAAAATATGTTTCTTCCATGGTCATTCCTGTCTTTATTATTTTTCTATTTTGAGACCTCAAAATCATAGTGTTCTTCTCAAACTGGCCAGAAATACTGGCATCAATGTGCTGTTCATTTCCTTGATGCCTTATGTGATGGTTAATATTGAGTGTCAACATGATTGGATTGAAGTATTGTTCTGGGGTGTGTCTGTAAGGGTGTTACCAAAGGAGATTAACCTTTGAGTCAGTGGACTAGGAGAAGCAGACCTACCTTCAATCTAGGAAGTAACCATCTAATCAGCTGCCAGTGTGGCTAGGATAAAAGCACATGGAAGGACTGGACTGGCTAAGTGTTTTGGCCTCCATCTTTCTCCCATGCTGGATGTTTCTGCCCTCGAATATTAGACTCTAAGTTCTTCAGCTTTTGGGGTCTTTGATCTACACCAGTGGTTTGCCAGGGGCTCCTGGGCCTTTGACCACACACTATCAAATTCCCTACTTTTGAGGTTTGGAGACTCAGACTGGTTTCCTTGCTCCTCAGCTTGCAGATGACCTATTGTGGGACTTCGCCTTGTGATGATTTAAATCGATACTCCTTAATAGACTCCTTTTCATATATGCATATATCCTGTTAGTCCTCTCCCTCTAGAGAACCCTGACTAATACACCTTATCAATTTCCCTTATTATTTATTTACTAATTTTTTCTCTATTTCTATCCTCAACAGTTTATTTCACTTATTCTTTGCTTTTGAAAACTTTCAAAACATAAAGCCATTTTTTAGAGCTTGCTCATATATGATTTTTTTTCACCTCAAAATATAATAGGTACCTATTTCATCTTTCGCAGGAATGTGTCCTTTCTCTCTGCTTAAGCAGTTTACATTCCTCTCTTGTCTGAGCATTCACACTCTGAATGCAATCTTCCCTGGTGATTTTCAGTGTCTATTTCTCAACTGCTTCTTACATGCATCTTCAGTCAGACTCTCCAGACCAATCACCGCCTTGAAATCTACATAACCTTTCTCCCCCAATTTTTCTAGCAAGTTCTTTGTCATTGAATTACAAACTTGCCATTCTTCTTAAATTTTTTTTCCTTTATAGCAGGAGTTCAAAAAAATAATAATGAATGAATAATAAGATACATCTTCAGCTTCAATTTCTTATTTACAAACTCACATATCCTGTTGCCGGTTTAACATTTCGAATTTATTATCTCACATCTCAAACTTTAGAAATAGAAGCAGAATTATTGATTTATGTTCTCAAATCTGCTCAGATTATAAATCTGTAAATTTCAGTAGATGCTTCTGTCATGCCTTGAATTACTCAAGCCAAACCAAGTAGTTTACCTTTCCTATCCTCTATAACTTGCTGTCATCTAATTCAATCATATTGTTGTTATCTTTACATATATATTGTCATTTTGCTCTCTAGTCATCATCTCAACTATCATCTATTGGGATAAATAATTCAGACATAAACTCGAACTAATGAACAATATATGGTCCTGTGTTTCCAGTACCTACAATACATAATATGAAAATGAAGAAACAGCAGTGACAGTAGCCCCCTCACTATCACGCTATGATTCATTTTCAGAATGTATTAGTTTGTTCTTACTATGCTATAAAGAAAAACCTGAGACTTGGTAATTTACATAGAAAAGAGGTTTAATTGGCTTATGGTTCTGCAGGCTGTACAGGAAGCATGGCAGCATCTGCTTCTGAGGAGGCCTCAGGGAGCTTTTACTCATGGTAGAAGCAAAGTTGGAGCAGGGATGTTCACATAGCCAGAGCCAGAGAAAGCGAAGGGGATGGGGGGAGATGCTACACATCTTTATACAACCAGATCTCATGAGAACTCACTATCCTGACAGAACCAAATGATGGTGTTAAATCATGAGAAACAACCCCCATGATCAAATCACTGCCCACCAGGCTCTACCTCCAACACTGAGAATTACAATTTGACATGAGATTTGAACAGGGACACACATCCAAACCATATCACCGAGTAAATAATTTTCATTCCTGCAACCTTGAAATTTGTCAGACTCTTGTGATTTATGGTGATTCCTAAGTTGGGAAACTTCCTTCCAGGGACAAAGTAAGGGTACGGTTAAACTAGAAGTTGGGATTAGCAGTTGACTTTGGACCCTTCTCCAGTGTTCTCGGTGTAGGTTTAGTACAGATAAGCATGGTCTAGTATCACAGAAAGTGGTGTCTATTGGGATACTTTTGAAGAAAAGTCCACAAGCTTACAGTGCAGGTATTTCTTTGATGGTTTCTCATCCTAATTGCTTCTATGACATTTAAGCAGAATGAGTAAGAATTTGCCTAAGGTTAGCAAGATTAGCAATGCATTATTTTGACACTAACCTTCTGTGGCTTCCAACCTTTCTGTTGGGCTACTCCTGAGTCAGGGCAAATAGTCATGTTATGTGAAGTAACAGATAGGAGCACTGCCTCATGTGGCAAAAAACAATTGAGATCACATGAAGAACAGCTATAGGAAATTTTCCCAATGCTTTGATGTTATGTGTGTAGGGGTTTGTGGAACTCTGTAGATGCCTCAAAATTGTCTGCTGTGCAAAAAACCACAAGTAAGAGAAAATTCCTATTCTAGAATGTCTTAGAGAGTACTACCTCAATAATTAATTGATCTACAGCCATAGAGTTTCTTAAAGATAATTTGGACCAATACAATTGAATGAATGCCCACGTCCGGAGTATTATAACCTTAAATTCCACCTTCTGCTGATTTGTAAAAGAAGAAAGAATGAACATCTACTGGCTCAGGAATGGAGGAATCCTTCTATAAGTTGTGCCATAATTATCACTTGATAGAAGAAATATTTTGTACCAAGAAATAGAGAAAGGGAATAGGGAAAAAAGAAGAGAAAATTAGGAAAGAGAGGAAGAGCTCAGGAAAGATGGGGAAGTTGCCAAGAATTGCAAATGATTACCCAAAATGATGAGTTTACTTATTGTACAAATACACCACGCAGTTTCTCCTGGACTGAAATATTTGCTGGCAAACAGGAAGGAATTTGTTAGATTCCCAGTTTTATCAAGAAGAGAATGATGAGGAAATGCTCTGATAGCAACTGTCTATTTGGGGAGTTTAACAGCAAGAAGTTGACTCTAACTAGCATAGTATACCAGCCTCCATTTGACTGCCATCATGAGAGGCAACTGCACAAGGGCTACCCCAGAAATTGGAGGAGAAAAACATTTGCCAGGTGAATAGTAAGCCAGAAGTAGTAAAGATGACTTCTTGGGTCAGAGAGAAAATGTACACAATAGTTAACTAACCTTGAGCAGAAACTATAAAAAAAACAAACAAACAAAAACAAACATTCAGACAGTGTGAGAAGAGACAGATTGATAGATGTCCTCTTTATCAATGGGATTGTTCTTTTCATCATTGTGCTTCTATACAGTCTTGGCTGCAGGTCTCAAGGCATTAAATTGAGCATGCGCTAAGAGGTTAGGACAGTATAATTTATATTAGTTTGCAGCTCCATTAGCCTCTCCAAATCAATAGCCTCACTTCAAGGGTTCATTGCTGGCAGCACTTAATCTAAGGATTGAAAAGAAGGAAGAACAGAGAAAAATCAAGACAGCTGCAGTTCCACCAATATCTGAAAGAGCAATGTAAGAGAGAACTACATGTGACAAAGAGCGTTATTAATAAAAGGGCCAGTTAAATTTACGTTTCTAATAACACTACTAAAATCCTTTTTAACTCTCTCTCTGTAGAAAAAATAAACAATCTGTTTCCAATGAGCACTATCAGCAGAATTTTGAGGTGTGCTATATATAAGGTTTATGGTATAAATGGGGTTAAAATGAGAATACAGAGCTTTCATAATTTCACAAAATAACAAATTAGTTATTTTAAATTGCATGTCCCTGCCAATTAAATGTAAGCTTCAGAAGAAGACAAATACCTTATTCCATTCGAACTGCTATAGCAAAACACCAAAGACTGGGTGGCTTTAAACAACATAACATTGATTTCTCACAGTTCTGAAGAGGTCCAAGACCAAAGACAGACTTTACATCTGGTGAGGGCCCGCTTTCTGGGTCATAGATGACACCTTCTTATTGTATCCTCACATGGTGGAGGGTTATGTGTTTCTTTTGGGCCTCCTTTATAATGGCACTAATCCTATTTATGAGGGCTTCATTCTCATGATGTAAACACCTCCCCAAAGGCCCCACCTCCTCCTACCATCACACTGTGGGGTTAAAATTTCAACATATAAGTTTTTGAGAACACAAACTTATATGGTTTGACTGTGTCTGCACTCAAATCTCATTTTGAATTATAGTTCCCATCATCCCCACATGTCATGGGAGGGACTCAGTGGGAGGTAATTGAATCATGAGGGTGGTTACACCCATGTTGTTTTCATAATATTGAGTGCGTTCTCACGAGATCTGATGGTTTTACAAAAGGCTCTTTCCCCTTTGCTCGGCACTTCTCCTTGCAGCTGCCATTCGAAGAAGGATGTGTTTGCTTCCCCTTCAGCCATGACTGTAAGTTTCTCAAGGCCTCCCTAGTCATACTGAACTGTGAGTCCATTAAACCTCTTTCCTTTATAAATTAGCCAGTCTCCGGTATTTCTTCATAGCAGCGTGAGAATGGATTAATACACAAACATTCAGACCATAGCAACAGAGGACCATGGCTGGCTTCTTCAGAGCAATGCAGCAGAAAATCATGAGGCCAGTATGAGAACTGAGGGTCAGAAGAATCATTGAAAACTAGAAGTGGCTCTGGGAAGACAAGCACAAGAAGCCTATGCAGGGCAGATGGGAGGAATGGCTGGAAGTGCTTGTGCCACTACAGCCATGACTCAGAGGCATTTTTAGGAGGTAGAAAACAAACAGCACAGGCTGCCCAAGTAGGCTTTCAGGGTTCACATGACAACCCAAATGTTTTGCTTTTTTCTAATTATCCCTGTTTGACTTTTTAAGATATTACCTGCTTTGGTTTTTTTTTTTTTTCTTACAAAACTACATTTCCTGTTCTTTTAATTATATATTCTTCAGAGAGCTCATCTTCATCCTGTCTCAGTTATCTCCTTGGTGATCATGACCTTCCCAACTCTGCAGCTTCATCCTGCCATCTAGACACTTATCTTAAGTGACTTGCTACATAAATGTCTGTCACTTCAGCATTTCGGATTTCACCATTAATTTCTTGTCATTTGATATAGTTTGGATATGTGTCCCCACCCAAATCTCATGTTGACTTGTAATCCCCAACATTAGAAGGGGGCCCTAGTAAGAGGTGATTTGATCATGGGGGTGGATTTTCATGAATGTTTTAGTGCCATCCCTTTGGTGCTGTCTTTATGATAGTGAGTGACTTTTTGCAAGATCTGGCTGTTTAAAGGTGTGCAACAACTTGCTTCCCCTCTCTGGCTTCTGCCATGTGTTGTGTCTGCTCCCCCTTCACCTTCTACCATTATTGTAACTTTCCTGGATTCTCCCAAGAAGCTGAGCAGATGCCAGCATCATGCTTCCTGTACAGCCTGTATAACCATGAGCAAATTTCCTTTTTAAATTACCCAGTCTCAGGTATTTTTTAATAGCAATTCAAGAACAAACTAATATATTATTCAGACTTTTTCTTTTTTCAATGTCTCCATCTCTCTCAGAGGTTATAATTTTAAGCATAATAGCTTATTCCTTTATATGTTTCATACTCTATATCATTATTTGCTTATTTTTTTAAACCTTATCAGCAATTTCTCAGATTTTCTTTTTTTCTTGCCAGCACCTTAACTCAAGAGCCTTTGCTTTATTTATCTACTCATACTTGAAGACAGCCTGTTTTCACAACAGTCAGTCTTGCATAGCCAACAAGATATACTAGGAATAAAAAATAAAGGCATTGGCTCTGGAATCTGAATACCTGGATTTAAAACCCAGTCTCACCAGCAACCAATTTTGGGATTGTGGGCAACTTAATTGCAATTTTGATGTCTGGGTTATTCCATTTTCATGCTGCTGATTAAGATATACTTGAAACTGGGTAATTTATAAAAGAAAGAGGTTTAATTGACTCACAGTTCCACATGGCCAGGGAGGCCTCATAATCATGGCAGAAGGCAAGAAGGAGCAAAATCATGCATTATATGGATGGTGGCAGTCAAGAGAGCTTGTGTAGGGGAATTCCCCCTTTTAAAACCATCAGATCTCATGAGTCTTACTCACTATCATGATAACAGCATGGGAAAGACCCACCCCCATGATTCAATTACCTCCCAACAGGTCCCTCCCACAGTGGGTGAGAATTGTGGGAGCTACAATTTGAGATTTGGGTGGGGACATAGCCAAACCATATTTTATATGTAAAGTCTAATAGTTGCTGCTAGGATATCTGTAAGGATTAGGAGTAATCCTGGGTAAACTGTAATATTGCCAAAGCTAAAACTGTTTTATCATTGATCACAAATAAACATTTTAAAGGCACAACTTGCATTTGAGCCTTTTGACCATGTTTAAATTTTCACTGATTTATAAACATCAATTTTGGATTCTTGTTCTTATAATTTACTACATGCAACCTGTTTCAACTTGGCTGTTATGATTAAAAACTATATCTCTTTCTGTAACTCAACCCTGATTTCCAGAGGCATTTAGTACAGAAGCCAAATCATTCACTATGCCTAATATCTCCTGAATATGTAGTTGAACCAACCTTTATACAAAATATACCAAGAAAAACTAACCACTAATTCTAGGCAAGGAATAAGAGAAAGGTAAGTACACATTGTCATGTATGTGAACAGCCTCTGAATATTTCACAGACTACAAGTGATACTTAAAGCAATCTTTATAGTTATTCTATGTTCTTTACTAAATTAGAGACATATAAAATATATTTTTTGAATATTCTTTTAAACACTTAAATATTTAGTAAGCATTTGAGAGGAATGGTAATCTCATTTATCTCAGATACATGATGTTCACAAACAAATTAAAATCTTATTTACACTTTTTTATTATAAGTGTATAATTTTATCTTTAATAATTCAAAAAAGAATTCTATTTTATAAAACAGTGTAGATTTTTTCTAAAATTTTCAATGCTCATGCTTCTTACCAAGTACTACTTTTCTGTTTTACATTTTCAATCATTTAAATGTAGTGGTCTAATTAATAGGGTTTGTGGTCATGCAATTTTATTTTATCAAAAAGTGTTTCAAATACAAAATAATGTATACAAACAATTATGCTTTAAGTGCAGGCAATATTGAGTTTAGTACTTTCTTAAGAAACAATGCAGAGTTCTATACGCCACTTTGAAAACTCCCAGAAAGAAAGATAATCTATTCCTCAAAGTTGTTAGTCATTAGACAACACATTCTACCTTTATTTTTGAGAGAAAAAAGTGACAGTGACTTTTCCTGTAAGTCAAACCCTATGCATGACCTAAAACTTCCCTTAAGAGTAAGGTAACCTTTGAAAACTTTCTTGACACCACACACAATTCCTGTAAGCATTTTGCTATGTGATCCTTTTGTGCAGCAGAGTGCTTGTTTCTTTGTTTTGTTGCTTCATTTCATTGAAGAGTCATTTTTTCCTTGAAGTCAAGACCTGTGTGTTCCCCATGTATTTTGCCTTTTATAATACCTGTTAAGGTTTATATATTTGATGTCTTCTGAGGCAAAGTGAAATAAACAATAAATAAGTAAACACATAAGAAAACAATATGTGTAGAATAGAAAAAATTCTATTAAATGACATGGTAAAATAGAATACAAAAATCAAAATATAGAAAAGCAAGAGCAAATCAAACCCAAAATTACTAGAAGAAAAGAAATAATAAATATCAAAGAAGAAATAAATGAAATTTAAATGAAAAAACAATAAAAGACGAATGAAAGAAAAGTTGGTTTCTTGAGAAGTTAAACAAAATTGATAAACCTTTAGCCAGACTAAGAAAAAAAAGAGAG
This sequence comes from Cacajao melanocephalus, assembly GCA_963573385.1. NCBI lineage: Eukaryota > Metazoa > Chordata > Mammalia > Primates > Pitheciidae > Cacajao > Cacajao melanocephalus. The sequence goes on from CAUYLG010038679.1 coordinate 10,187, forward strand.
AAGACCCAAACAATAAAATCAAAACAGAAAAAGAGACATTACAATGGATACTTCAGAAATTCAAAGGATCATTAGTGGCTACTCTGAGCACCTATATGCCAATATATTGGAAAATCTAGAAGAAATGGACAAATTCCTAGATACATACAACCTACCAAGATTGAACCAGGAAGAAATACAAAACCTGAAAAGACCAATAATAGATAATGAGATTGAGGCCATAATAAATAATCTCCCAGTAAAGAAAAGTCCAGAACCTGACGGCTTTCCTGCTGAATTTCTCCAAACGTTTAAAGAACAACTAATACCAATCCTAGTCAAACTATTCCAAGAAATAGAGGAGTATGAGTATTTTATGAGGCCAGTATTACCTCAGTACCAATATAGGACAAAGACATATTTTTTTAAAAAAAAGAATACTATAGGCCAATATCTCTAATAAATATTCATACAAAAATCCTCAACAAAACACTAACAAACTGAACTCAGCAACACATAAGAAATATCATTCATCATGACCAAGTGAAATTTATCTCTGGGATGCAAGAATGGTTCAACATATGCAAATAAATCAATGTGATACATCATAGCAACAGAATAAAGGACAAGAACCATATGATCATTTCAATTGATGCTGAAAACACATTTGATAAAATTCAACATTTCTTCATGACTAAAAAAGCTTCAAAAATGGATGATAGAAGGAACATACATCAACACAATATAAGCCATATATGACAGACCCATAGCTACTATTATACCAAATGGGGAAAAGCTGAAAGCCCTCTCTCTATGATCTGGAACATGACAAGGATGCCCACATTCACTACTGTTATTCAACATAGTACTAGAAGTCCTAGCTACAGCCATCAGACAAGAGGAGGAAATAAAGGGCATCCAAATTAGAAATGGAGAAGTCAAATTGTCCTTGTTTGCAGATAATATGGTCTTATATTTGGAAAAACCTAAAGACTTCATAAAAAAAATGATTAGAACTGATAAACAAATTTAGCAAAGTTGATAAAATTTAAAACAATTAGAACTGATAAATTCAGCAAAGGGTACAAAATCAACATACACAAATCAGTAGCATTTCTCTGTGCCAACAGTGAACAATGTGAAAAAGAAATAAAAAAGTAATCTCATTTACAATAGCCACACATAAAATCACATACCTACTAATTAACCCAAGAAGTGAAAGATCTCTGTAATGAAAACTATAAAACATTGATGAAATTGAAGAGGTCACAAAAAAATTGAAAAATATTCCTTGTTCATGGATTGGAAGTCTCAATATTGTTAAAAGGTCCATAATACCCAAAGCAATCTACATATTAAATGCAGTCACTACTAGTGACATTCTTCACAGAAGTAGAAAAAATAATATATCATTTATGTGGAACCACAAATGACCAAAACTTAAAAAAAAAAAAAAAACTATTCTAAGCAAAAAGAACAAAACTGGGAAAATTACATTACCCAACTACAAATTATACCAAAGAGCAGAGTGATAATAACCAAAACAGCATGGTATACTGACATAAAAACAGAAACATAAACCAATGTAACAGAGTAGAGAACCCAGAAACTAATCCACACACTTACACTGAACTTATTTTTGACAATGTTGCCAAAAACATACACTTGGGAAGAGACAGTTTCTTTAATAAATGATGCTGGAAAAACTGGATATCCATATGGAAAAGAATGAAATTAGACCCCTATCTGTTGCCATATACAAAAATCAAATCAAAATGGATTAAAGACTTAAATCTAAGACCTCAGACTATAAAACTTTTACAAGAAAATATTGGGGAAAATCTACCGGATATTGATATGAGCAAACATTTCTTGAGCAATACCCACAAAAACAAGACACCAAAGCAAAAAATGGACAAATGAGATCACATTAAGTTAAAAAGCTTCTGCTAGGCAAAAGATACAATCAACAAAGTAAAAAGACAACACACAGAATGGGAGAAAATATTTATAAACTACCCATCTGACAAGGAATTAATAACCAGAATATATAAGAAGCTCAAACAACTCTATAGGAAAAAAATCTAATAATCTGATTTAAAAATGGACAAAAGATTTGAATAAACATTCTCAAAAGAAGGCATACAAATGGCAAACAGGCATATGAAAAGGTGCCCAACACTGATTATCAGAGGAATGCAAATCAAAACTACAATGAGATATTACCTTGCCCCAGTTAAAATGGCTTATATCCAAAAGACAGACAATATGCTGGCAAGGATGTGGAGAAAAGGAAACTCTTGTACACTGTTGGTGGGAATGTAAATTAGTACTACCACTATGGAGAATAGTTTCAAGTCTCCTGAAAAATCTAAAAATTGAGCTACCATATGATCCAGCAATCCCCCTGCTGGGTAAATACCCAAAAGAAAGGAAATCAATATATCAGAGAGATATCTGCAGTCCTGTTTGTTGCAGCACTGTTCACAATAGCTAAGTATCGGAAGCAACCTAAGTGTCCATCCACAGATGAATGGATAAAGAAAATGTGGTGTATATGCAAAAAGGAGTACCATTCCGCCATGAAAAGAACGATATCGTGTCATTTCAACAACATGGGCGGAACTGGAGATTATTATGTAAAGTGAAACAAGCCAGGCACAGAAAGACAAACATCACATGTTCTCACTTTTTTGTGGGACCTAAAAATCAAACCAATTGAACTCATGGACATAGAAAGTAAAAGGGTAGTTACCAGAAGCTGGGAAGGGTAGTGGGGGGCTGGAGAGAAGGTGGAGATGGATAATGGGTGCACAAAATAAAAAGAAAAAATAATAAGACCTACTGTTTGATAGCATAATAGTGACTAAGTCAATAATAAAATAATAAAATAGAAAAAATAATAAGACCTGTTTGATAGCATAATAGTGACTAAGTCAATAATAACTTAGTTGTACATTTTTAAATAACTTAAAGAATGTCATTTGATTGTTTGTAACTCAAAGGATAAAAGGTTGAAGGAATGGATACTCCATTTTCCATGATGTGATTATTTTGCATTTCATACCTGTATAAACAATTCAGGTACCCCATAAGTCTATACACCTACTGTATACCCACAAAAATTTAAGAAAATAAAAATAAATTAGAAGAAAATGACAATGAAATTTAAAAGAAACAAGCTAGAGACGTCTAAAAATTAAGAGACAGAGGAACTTGTAAGAAGAGTACATGGAATTTGAAAAAATGCGTCATGAAGGTTGTATAAAGATAGATAAAGTGCATAAATTTAAAAGGGTGAAAGTAACGAGTTATCAAACATTAAGTAATAAAAAGAGAAAAGACAATTTGTAATAGTCAGTATTGTCAACTTGATTAGATGAAGAGTGCAAAGTATTGTTTCTGGGTGTGTCTGTGAGAGTGTTACCAGAGGAGATTAACATTTGAGTCAGTGGAATGGGAGAGGAAGACCCACCCCCCAGTGTAAGTGAGCACCATCCAATCAGCTACCAGCACAGTTAGAAAAAGCAGGCAGAAGAAGATGGAAGAAATTGACTTACTGAGTCTTCTGGCTTTCATCTTTCTCCCCTGATGGATGCTTCCTGCCCTTGAACATCAGACTCCAGGTTCTTCCCCCTTTGGACTCTTGGACTTACATGAGTGATTTGTTGGGGGCTCTCAGCCTTCAGCCACAGACTGAAGGCTGCACTGTCAGCTTCCCTGATCTTGATACTTTAGGACTTGTACTGAGACGCTACTGGTTTTCTTGCTGCTCAGCTTGCAGATGGCCTATCATGGGATTTCACCTTTTGTGAGTCAATGCTCCTTAATAAACTCCTTTTCACATATACATGTATCCTATTAGTTCTGTCTTTCTAGAGAACCCTAATACACAATTTAAAAGACTACCTTACATGTTTAGTTTTACTACTGGAGATGAAAATTTTCACTTTCTTGCTATTTACAAAAGAGAATATTATGAATAAGAATAAACAAAAAGAAATATACAATATAAATGAGTTTTTATAAACGGACTCCACTTTTAAGAAAAATACGATTTAAATAAAAACAAAAACATGTTCTAAATACTGCTCCAAGTGGGCAAACTTTTTCCCCAAATGTTAAAAGAGTAAAGAAGGCCACATTAGAACAAAGCTGTAAAAGTATTAGGAAGAGGACATGTACATGGCTAAATTTGAGATTTTTATGGACCTTCTGCAGATTTAAGTGGAGATCTTAACAAAAAGAGAGAATAGGCCAGGCGCACTGGCTCACTCCTGTAATCCCACCACTTTGGGAGGCAGAGGTGGGAGGATCACCTGAGGTCAAGGAGTTCCAGACCAGCCTGACAAACATGGTGAAACCCCATCTCTACTGAAAACACAAAAAATTAGCTGACTGACTGCTTCCTGTCTCATGCCCTAATTTAAGCTACTCGGGAGGCTGAGGCAGGAGAATCAGAATTTTAGGGGAATCATTCATGGTGCAATCTGCTCTACAGTAAGAGAATCACTTGAACCCAGAAAGAGGAAGTTGCTGTGAGCTGACATTGAGCCATTGCACTCCAGCCTGGGCAACAGGAGCGAAACTCGATCTCTTAAAAAAAAAAAATTAGTGAAAGTAGAGAAAACCATGGCGCAGAAATTGCCTGGGAGAAGGCAGCTAGAGCAGCAGTGCAGTTGGAGGATTTCCCCAGAATCTAAATAGGTGAGCAAAGGACTGACTGTCTCAAGGAGAATGCCATCTACTTCATTCTCCTCTCTCTGTGCACATAGGTAAAATTGTAGTGCCACAATCAACCAGAGGAGGGCTAGATCTCCTGCTTGGGAATAGGTGCCCAAGAGTGAAACTCTTCTTCCTTTAGAATTTTATAAGAGAAGAGGAAGTCTGACTGCTTATTGTTTCATGCCCTAATTTAAGCTAGTGATCTATACTCTGATCAGTGCACAAATCTCAGAGAGAAGGAAAAGACCTGTCAATATGACCAACAAAAGAAAATCTATCTCCATAGCTCTCCATAATAATCAGACTAGTCTTTCATGCATAACCATGACTGATTGACCAAGGATCACTAGATATTTAATCAAATCAAATACAAAATGACCCAGATATGGTTTATGGACTATTTTCATTATCTCATTAAGGTATACACTACATACAGCAAAAATCACCTTTCTTAACGCAAAGTTCTGTGAATTGTGAAAGATACACACAGTTATGTAACCACCATCTCAGGATGTGGAAGGACTATATTACCCCCCAACATTCCCCTGTGCAATTTTGTAGTTAACCTTTCCCTCCACCCTCAAATCCTGGCAACCACTAATCTTCCTTGTCTTCATGTAGTTCTGTGTTTGCTGAAATGGCATATATATAGGATCATAGGGTATGTAGTCTTTCGAATCTGGCTATTTCATTTAGCCTAATACATTTTGACATTCAACTACATTGTGTGTGTCAATTATTCTTTTTTTTTTTTTTTTGAGATGGAGTCTCACTATGTCACCCAGGGAGTGCAATCTCCCCATCTCTGCTCACTGCAACCGCCACCTTCGGGGTTCAAGTCATTCTCCTGCCTCAGCCTCCCGAGTAGCTGGGATCACAGGCATGAACCACCACACCTAGCTAATTTTTGTATTTTTAGTAGAGATGGGGTTTCGCCATGTTTGCCAGGCTGGTCTTGAACCCTGACCTCAGGTGATCCATCCTCCTTGGCCTCCCAAAGTGCTGAGGTTACAGCCACGAGCCACTGCACCTGAACTATTCATTCATTTTTTATGTCTGATATTATTCTATTTTATAAATACCACAATTTATTTACTCATTCATCGATTGAGGGATATTTGGGTTATTTTTAAATTTCTAACAATGATGAAAAAAGGCACCACAAACATTTACACCTAGGTTTTTGAGGGAATGTCTTTTTTTGTTTTGAGGTTTTTCTGTTGTCAGTTTTGTTTGTTTCTCTTGAAAAAATACCTAGGAGAACAGTTGGATCATACTGTGGGTATATAACTGTCTAGGTAGATGACAAATGTGTTTCCAAAGTAACTGCACCATTTTCTTATCTCACCAGTTATGTATGAGAGTTGCGGGTGCTCCATCTTCAACATCTAACACCAGGTATTAATAGCCTTTTTAATTAAATCATTCTAGTGGGTGTGCAGCCATACCTTATTGTGATTTTTATTTGCATTTCCCTAAAGACTAATGATCCTGAGCATATTTTTATGTGCTTAATTACCTACCATCTGCGTTTCTTACTTGGTGAAGAGTTTTTAAATCTATTTTCTGTATTTTTCTAGGTTGTCTCTCTTATTGCTGGGTCATAGCATGGCTTTGTGTATTCTAGGTAAAAATAGTTTTGAGATATATGTTTTACAAATACTTTCTCATTGGTTTGGCTTGCTCTTTCATTTTCTTGACAGCGTTCTTGGAGAAACAAAAGTGCGTAACTTTGATGAAATCCAGTTCTTTAAAAAAAAATGTATTCTTTAATAGTCCTTTTGTGTTCGTGGGTTTTGGGTTTTTCTGTTTGTTTTTGGTCATTTTAAAGACGTCTTACCAAGCCCTAGGTAAAAATATTTTTCTCTATGTTTTTTTCTAGAAGTTTGATTGTTGTAGCTCTTAACATTTGGACATAATGTTTCTCAAATAATTTTTATATGTGGCATGAGATAAGAACTGAAGTTTTTGTTTTCGATTTTGTTGTTTTGCGTAAGGGTACCCGATAGTTTCAGCAATAGTTGTTGAGAAGATTGTATTATTTCCCCTCTGACTTATGACTTACTGTAATGCTAGTGTCAAGCATTAGTTGACTATATATTTATGGGTCTATTTCAGGATTCTCTTTTCTGTTCATTGGTCTATTTGTCTATCTTGACATCAATTCCACAGTCTCAATTACTGAAGATTTACAATAAGCCCTAAACTTGGATACTGTGAGTTCTTTCATTTTGTTCTTTTGCAAAGATGTTTTGGCTATTGTAGAACCTTTGCATTGCCATATACGTCTTTGAAAGCATGTGCGAATATCTGCACGAGAATATACACTGAGATTTTGGTTAGGATTATATTAAATTGATAGGTCATTTTGAAAAGATTGACATTTTCACAATCTTGACCCTTCTGATTTGCAAACACAGTAGATGTATCAATTTGTTTTAGGTGTTCTTTAATTTATCTTAACAATGTTATGTAGATTTAAGCATATTGGTCTTATATATATTTTTCCAAACTTTTTCCTGGGCATTTCATAGTTTTGATACTATTATGAGTGGTATTTATAAATTCTAATTTCTGGTTATTGCTAGTGTAACTGAATTTGTTTCATTTATTTCTTCTATTGTTTAGTATATTTGGTTTGTTATATTTAATTTGGGCTTCTGGTAAGCAGTATGTACCCTGGGATCCTGTTTTTTTTTTAAATCCAGTTTCTCTGTGTCTTTAAACTGTAACGTTTAGAGTGTTTACCTTTAATAAGTTTATTAATTTGGTAGAATTTGCCATTGGTTTTCTACTTGTTTCATCTAATATTTGTTCCTCTCTTTTTTATTTGCTTTATTTTACTGAGTAATTTTTTAGAAATGCATTATATGTTCTTTATTGCCTACTAGCAAGCACATTTTAGTGTGTGTTTTAAGTAGATAATTGAGGCTTAATAGCATGGATATTCAACTTATCATAGTCTGTCACGTGATTTTATACTAATTCCCACATGGTATGAGAACTTAGAACCATACAACTTCATTTTTTGCCCACTCCACTTCTTGCTCCAGCCTAAACTTTTTTGTTAACACATTTTACCTTTTTATGTTACAAATGATGTCCTTCTTTTTGCTTTAAAAAATCAATTGTTTTTAGATAGAATTAAATAATAAAAGAAAAATATGTATTTTACTTGCTTACATAATGACTATCTTTGGTATTCACATACATTTGCAAATGCCTGATTTCCTATATTAGACTGAGTGTACCTCAGAGCTTACTAACGCTATATTCCTTTTTTCAGTTTTTCTCTAAATACTTAATTGTGTAAGGTTTCTATTGCTGTGTCTCTGAGTACATTAACTACTTTTTTGTTTTACAATGTGAAATCTATTGTTAATCATTCTAGGAAATTTTAAATCACACACTTTGTAATTGTCATCTCTAGAAATTTAATTTTTTCTTTCTTAATTCTCCATATCTCTACCTAAAATACCTCTGTAGAGTCTTTACTCTAGCTTCCTTTTTTAAATAACAAAACTTATTGAAATATACTTTACATACTGGAAAATAACTCTTTTAAACTGTACAATTCAGTGTTTTTTTTGTTTTGTTTTGTTTTGTTTTTATGTTCACATAATTGTGCACTCATTGGTACCATCTAATTTTGGAGCATTTTTATCAGCCAAAAGTCCCCCAAAACACGGCAAAACTATTAGCAGTCCTTCTTTTCCAGCCCTTAACAAACATTAATCTATTTTCTGTCTTTATGGATTCACTTATTCAGTTACCTTTCATATAAATGGAATCATATAATAAATGGTATTTTGTAATTGGCTTCTTTCATTAAGCATAATGTTTTCAAGCTTCATCTATGTTAAAGCATGTATTAATACCTCACTCTTATTGTTGAATAATATTCCATTTTATGGATACATCACATTCTGTTTATCCATTCATAAGTTGAAGAACATTTGGGTTGTTCCCACTTTTTGGCTTTTATGAAAAATGCCTCTATCCACATTGGTATGCACATGTTTGGTAGACAATTCTAGTGAGCGTATTAACTCTATGTTTTCTATTTTCAGAAATGGTACAATTGTTTTACAATGTGGCAGCACCATTTTACAATCCCCCCAATAATGCAAAAGAGTTTTAATTTCTTTACATTTTCTTTAACATTATTATTCCCTGTTTTTTAGATTTTAGTTATCCTTGTGTGTATAAAGGGAAATTTTATTGTGGATTTGACTTGAATTTCCATAAAGACTAATGGTCCTGGTTGGGCAGGGTGCCTCACACCTATAATACCATCACTTTGGGAGGGCAAGTTGGGGTGGATCACAAAATCAGGAGATTGAGACCATCCTGACCAACATGATGAAACCCCATCTCTACTAAAAATACAAAAAATTAGCTAGGCATGGTGGCAGGTACCTGTAGTCTCAGCTACTCAGGAGGCTGAGACAGGAGAATCCCTTGAACCCAGGTAGCAGAGGTTGCAGTGAGCCGAGATCGCATCACTGCACTCCAGCCTGGGTGACAGAGCAAGACTCCATCTCAAAAAAAAAAAAAAAGACTAATGGTCCTGAACACATTTCCATGTGCTTAATTAGTATCTGCTTATCTTCTTTGCTGAAATATCTATTCAAATCTTTTACTATATTTTTAGAAATTAGGTTGTCTTTTAATTTTGAGTTATAAAAAGTTTTATACGTTCTAGATAAAAGTATCTCATCAGATACATAATTTGCAAATGTTTTCTCTCATTCTTTCATTTGTATTTATATGTTCCAAATAGTATCCTTTGAAGTACACACACTTTTAATTTTGATGATGTTCAATTAATTTATCTTCTCTTGTGTGTGCTTTGTTCTTGGTGTATCTTAAGAGCACAGTGCCTAATGCAAGGTAACAAAGATTTCACCTATGCTTTCTTTTGAAAGCTTTGTAAGATTTTTCCTTATATTTATGTCTATAATACATTTTGAGTTATTTTATTATGGTTTGAGGTGGGGATCTAAATTCATTACATTGCATGTTGATATATAGTTGTATGAGCACCATTTCTTAGAAACGCTATTATTTTCCCATTGAATTGACCTGTTATCCTTGTTAAAGATCAATTTATCGTAAGTGTAAGGGTGTATATCTGAACCCTCATTTCTATTCTATTGAGTTATATGCTAGACTATGGAGTGTCATACTGTCTTAAGTACTATATTTAATATTATAGCAAATAACATATAATGCTGTATATTTGGATTGAAGATTGTTCTCCCAAAAAGATGTTGAAGTCCTGATCCCCAGTATCTTATAGTGGGACCTTATTGGAAATAGGCGTTTTATAAATAAAATTAGTTTGATTAATATGAGGTTTCACTAAGGTAAGATGGACCGCTAGTTCACTATGACTGGCATTTCTATATGAAGATGAGCATGTGAAGATACAGAGACACATGTAGAACATAATATGTGAGGTTCCTTCCAGGGATACAAAGCTGGTTTGTATCTACCCGGTCTCCCCTGATACCACAGAATGGGACTCATTAACACCCAGGGAGTATAAAAGTCCTGGCTCCCCATCCTGGCCTTCTCTGACATCACTCCTGCAGGTCATCAGGCTCCATTCTTTCCTGGATATAAGTCTAGGCTTTTGCTGGTGAAGGTAGTGAAGGAGCCACAGGTTTTTCTATGGTATTCAGCTGGAGTATTATGACTATTGTCCAAAACTATTTTTCCTAGGCTGCCTTTTCCTAATTCTTTTGTTAGAGAGAATATACTTTTATTGGAGCTTTTTAAAATCTGTGCTCTTTGGTGTTACTAAGTTGTTGGCTTTTTCATCTCAAGTCTGGGTTACATGAAAAGAAAACCCGCAAACTCACTACCACATTTCTTGTGCCTCAAGATTTCTAGCTGATCTACCTTCTTTTCTTCGTTATTCAGAGACATTTCATGTTTATTTTATATAACAATAGAATTCATAGAATTTTTATATTTCATTCTCCAGGGTTGTAGTTGTACTTGGCAAGAGGAACAGGGAAAAGTACATTGACATAATCTTCCTAGAAGGGGAAATTTCTCCAGACACTGATTTTTTTATTCTTAGATGTCACACTTCCTTATCTTATAATGAAAGGCAATCTATAAATCTGCATGTAGTGTTTTTATAATGATTCAAGGTGAGATTAAGAGAAAAAGGCCCTGCTTTGAAATATTACCATAAAAATTACTATATTGCATCCCTTTTCCTACAATACTAAAAATTTAATGCAAATACAAAAAGTCACCTAGTTAAAAAAGTAATGATGATTTAATAAAGCACACTAAATAAATTTTTCCCAGAAATTAATAGAAACATATTCCTTATAATCCAAGATCATTGCTACCAACACATTAAGAGTTTTAGAATAAAGTTGCAAAGGCTAAGCTCTTTGTAGTTACTTGCTCATTTTCATTTGTGCAATGAAGTTGAGAGACTTCAGAGGAGAGAGGAATAAACTCTCAATTTCATTTCAAAGAAATGTATCTTGACCATACTTTCTGTAGATTACAGGATATTTTGTACGATGTGCCCCAGCAGAGGCATGGTTTAAACCTTTCTTTTTCTGAATCATATTGTTATTATCCTATTTGTTAGAAACAATTCCACACAGTGATTTTCTGAAAAATCATAGAATGTCAGAAAGCACAATTGGCTTCTTTCTTTAGATGACCCCCCCACAAGTGTTCAAATGCATACATTTGCAGTGGGAGAGATCTAGATCTTGGGCTCTTTATAAATATAATAGAAAAAGAATCCTAATGATGTATGGGTAAACATTCTAAAACACTTTCACAAACCTGAGTAATGGAAATAAGTATTTTAGTAAAAATATGATTTATCTGGTTTTAATGATAAAGTTATTATCAGAATGTTATTCAAGTGTACATCTCCATAAAGTGCATTCATATTGTAGAAGGTTCTGAAATTTAAAGCATTCTCACAACTCTGACTCCAAAATATATTTATGAATTCCATAAAAAATATTTTAAAGCAATAATATTAAAACTGACATTAATGCAATATGATGTGTGTTCTTATTTTGCTGAAAGCAATTAACCTATTTGGGGCCAATATAGTGTCACTTTTTAATTTTACTAATGCTTTTTGATTTTAAGCAAATGGAATGTAATTTGACTCACAGATGCTATCATTGTCCTTATGTTCTAATGGTATACTCATTTTAAACTGACAAGTCATTCTTTTGATTAGCCTGTTAATTTAACAAATCCTGAAAAAGAACATTCCTTATTGGGGAGGGATAACATTAGAAGAAATATGTAATGTAGGTGCCCGGGGGGGAATGGAGGCAGCAAACCACCATGGCATGTGTATACCTATGTAACAATCCTGCAAGATCTTCACATGTGCCCCAGAACTTAAAGTATATATATATATATAGATAGATAGATATAGATATAGATATAGACAAAAAAAATCCAAAGATTTCCTTAAAGGATTTTTTAAAACAGATTGAGTTTTGAGGTTCACACCCATTGTTCATTAAGTTATTATTTCATCTTTTTTATTGTCCAGTAGCATTTAATTGTATAACTCTATAAATTTTTCTATGTTAATGTTAATGACCAATTCTATTACTTTCAGTTATGTCTCTCTCTCTTTGTATATATTTTAAGTCCTTTGATAGATATGTATTTTATGACTATTTTTCCCATTCAGTGGCTTGGTCAATTATTTTCTTAACAATGTATTTTAATGAACATAATTTTCTTGATGAATTATATCAATTTTTACTTTAACATTTTTTAATCCTCGCTAAGAAATATTGGACTACTTGAAAGTCTCTGAGATAATCTCTTATATTTTCTTCTAGAAGCTTCATAGTTTTATCTACATTGATTAGAGTTGATGAGAATAGAAATACTTACATTTGTTCTAAACTTAGTGTTTAATATTTTATCATTGTATGATATTAAATGAAAGTTTTTAAAGGACTTTTTTCAGAACAGTAATTTGCCTTCTAGTCTTACTGTGCTGAGAGTTTTTTAAAAAATAATTATGGAGCATAGAATTTTGTCAAATATTCTTTGTACAACTGTTATATATAGAGAGAAAATAATCAGTCGAGAGATAAGGGGAAAGTAAATATAAATACATCTTATTTCATATGGTCAACTTATTTATTTACTTAAGTCTAATTTAAAAATACCTTTTCGAAGGAGAGGATATTTGGATGTTGACCATTTAACTAAGTAGTGCTCAAAATGTCATGGTTTTTGTTGTGTTTGCCATTTATCATGATATTGGAAACACTCATAGACAACTTATGAACACAAAAGTAATACCTTAATACCTCACAAAAAGGAAGTATGACAATGGTTAATTCAAAAGTATTGTGGAAATAGAGTTCATCTGTAGCTGGTCTAGAACAGCTTCATCTCTAGTTGGGGGATGCCTAGATGTCTGGCGTTTGACTCTTGGCCAAGATAAGGACAATGGAAACTGTAATGTGCTCATTAAAGTCCAGTTACCCTGGTGACTTCAGGATTAGGTCTTTTCTTTAGCCTTGCATCTGACCTTATGACTCTGACAAGCCTAGCTCAATCATATGATCAAGCAGATTTATAAGGATCCCCCAAACTGGCAGCTTTTTGAGCTCCCTGAAGCAGATTACTCCCACAGACCTTGGTAGTTAAAGCCAAAGACTGAATACAGCCCATATGTGTTACTGAGCCCATGGAGAGCGTGTGCTGTGAAGCGTCTCTTGGATTATCAATGCTTGCCTGAATTCTCCGCCAGTTGTACCACATTTTTTGCCTTTAAATAAAAGCCTTATGTGACTATACTCTGTGGGGTATGGTGAGTCATTTCACATATACATGCTTGGTAAAAAATATAAATGTCTACACAGTAGGTGTCAGTAAAATATTCATATTGTAAGTGCACATTACACACTGATTTGGTGTATTTCAACTTCTACAAGTTAAGTTACTAGAATTTTTTTTACTATATACTGGAAGAATATTTCTTTTTTTTTAAATTGTACTCTAAGTTCTGGGGTACACGTGCAGATCTTGCAGGATTGTTACATAGGTATACACATGCCATGGTGGTTTGCTGCCTCCGTCTTCTCTTCACCTGTATTATTTCTAATGTTATCCCTCCCCAACCTCCCTACCTCCTGCTATTGCTCCCCTAGCCCCGGCCCCCAACAGACCCCAGTGTGTGATGTTCCCTTCCCTGTGTCCATGTGTTCTCATTGTTCAACACCCATTTATTAGTGAGAACGTGTGGTGTTTGGTTTTCTGTTCTTGTGTCAGTTTGCTGAGAATGATGGTTTCCAGATTCATCCATGTCCCCACAAAGGACATGAACTCATCCTTTTTTATGGGTGCATAGTGTTCGATGGTATATGTGTACCATGTTTTCTTTATCCAGTCTATCATTGATGGGCATTTAGGTTGGTTTCAAGTCTTTGCTATTGTAAACAGTGCTGCAATGAACATACGTGTTCATGTGTCTTTATAATAGAATGATTTATAATCCTTTGGGTATATATTCAGTAATTGGATCACTGGGTCAAATGGGATTTCCATTTCTAGATCCTTGAGGAATCACCACACTGTCTTCCACAATGGCTGAACTAATTTACACTCCTACCAACAAAGTAAAAGCATTCCTATTTCTCCACATCCTCTTCAGCATCTGTTGTCTCCAGATTTTTTAATGATTGCCATTCTAACTGGTGTGAGTTGGTATCTCAATGTGGTTTTGATTTGCATTTCTCTAATGACCAGTGATGATGAGCATTTTTTCATATATTTGTTGGCCACATAAATGTCTTCTTTTGAAAAGTGTCTGTTCATATCCTTTGTCCATTTTTTGATGGGATTGTTTTATTCCTATAGACTTGTTTTAGTTCTTTGTAGATTCTGGATATTAGCCCTTTATCAGATGGGTAGCTTGCAAGAATTTTTTTTCCATTCTGTTGGTTGCCAACTCACTCTAATGATTGTTTCTTTTGCTGTACCAAAACTCTTAAGTTTAATTAGATCCCATTTCTTTATTTTGGCTTTTGTTGCCACTGCTTTTGGTGTGTTAGTCAAAGTCCTTGCCTGTGCTTATGTCCTGCATGGTATTGCCTAGGTTTTCTTCTAGGGTTTTTATTGTGTTAGGTTTTGTGTTTAAAATTTTAATCCATCTCGAGTTAATTTTTGTATAAGGTGTAAGGAAGGTGTCCAGTTTCAGCTTTCTGTACATGGCTAGTCAGTTTTCCCAACATCATTTATTAAACAGGAATCCTTCCTCTATTGCTTGTTTTTGCCAGGTTTGTCAAAGATAAGATGGTCGTAGGTGTGTGGCATTAATTCTGAGGCCTCTGTTCTGTTCCATTGGTCTATATCTGTTTTGATACCAGTACGATGCTGTTTTAATTACTGTAGCCTTGTAGTATCATTTGAAGTCATGTAGTGTGACGCCTCCACCTTTGTTCTTTTTGCTTAGGATTGACTTGGCTATGTGGGCTCTGTTTTTGGTTCCATATGAAATTTAAGTTGGTGTTTTCAAGTTCTGGGAAGAAGGTCAATGGTAGCTCAATGGGGATAGCATTGAATCTATAAATTACTTTGGGTAGTACGGCCATTTTCAAGATATTGATTCTTCCTAACCATGAGCATGGAATATTTTTCCATCTGTTTGTGTCCTCTCTTATTTCCCTGAGCAGTGGTTTGTAGTTCTCCTTGAAGAGGTCCTTCATGTCCTTTGTTAATTGTATTCCTAGATATTTTGTTCTTCTTGTAGCAATTGCGAATGGAAATTTGCTCATGATTTGGCTCTCTGTTTGTTATTTGTGTATAGGAATGCTTGTGATTTTTGCACATTGATTTTGTAACCTGAGACTTTGCTGAAGTTACTTATCATCTTAGGAGATTTTGGGCTGAGACAGTGGGGTATTTTAAATATACAATCATGTCTTCTGCAAATAGACATAATTTGACTTCCTCTTTTCCTAATTGAATACCCTTTATTTCTTTTTCTTGCCTGATTGCTCTGGCTAGAACTTCCAGTACTATGTTGAATAGGAGTGGTGAGAAAGGGCACCCTTGTTTAGTGCCAGTTTTCCAAGGAATGCTTCCAGTTTTTGCCCATTCAATATGATATTGGCTGTGGGTTTGTCATAAATAGCTTTTATTATTTTTAGATACATTCCATCAATACCTAGCTTATTGACAGTATTTAGCATAAACAGTTGTTGGATTCTGCCGAAGGCCTTCTTTGCATTTATTGAAATAATCATGTCGTTTTTGTCTTTGTTTCTGTTTATGTGATGGATTATGTTTATAGATTTGCATATGTTGAACCAGCTTTGCATCCCCAGGATGAAGCCTACTTGATTGTGATGGATAAGCTTTTTGATGTGCTGTTGCATTTGGTTTGCCAGTATTTTATTGAAGATTTTTGCATCAATGTTCATCATGAGTATTGGCCTTTAATTTTCTTTTTCGGTTGTGTGTCTGCCAGGTTTTGGTATCAGGATGATGTTGGTCTCATAAAATGAGTTGGGGAGGATTCCCTCTTTTTGCATTGTTCAGAATAGTTTCAGAAGGAATGGTACCAGATCCTCTTTGTATGTGTGGTACAATTTGGCTGTGAACCTGTCTAGACCTGGACTTTTTTTGGTTGGTAGGCTATTAATTGCTGTCTCTACTTCAGACCTTGTTATTGGTCTATTCAAGGATTCAACTTCTTCCTGGTTTAGTCTTGGGGGGGTGTAAGTGTCCAGGAATTTGTCCATTTAATCTAGATTTACTGTTTATATACATAGAGGTGTTTGTAGTAATCTCTGATGGTAGTGTGTATTTCTGTGGAATTGGTGGTGATATCCACTTTATCATTTTTTATTGCATCTATTTGATTCTTCTCTCTTTTCTTTTTTATTAGTCTGGCTAGTAGTCTATCTACTTTGTTGATCTTTTCAAAAACCAGCTCCTGGATTTATTGATTTTTTGAAGGGTTTTTTTTTTTTTGTCTCTATCTTCTTCAGTTCTGCTCTGATCTTAGTTATTTCTTGTCTTCTGCTGGACTTTGAATTTGTTTGATCTTGCTCCTCTAGTTCTTTTAATTGTGAAGGTAGGGTGTTGATTTTAGGTCTTTCCTTGCTTCTCATGTGGGCGTTTAGTGCTATAAATTTCCCTCTAGACACTGATTCTGGTACATTGTTTCTTCGTTCTCATTGGTTTCAAAGAACATTTTTATTTCTGCCTTCATTTCATTATTTAACCAGTAGTCATTCAGCAGCAGGTTATACAGTTTCCAAGTAGTTGTGCAGTTTTGAGTGAGTTTCTTTATCCTGAGTTCTAATTTGATTGCACTGTGGTCTGAGAGACTTGTTATGATTTCTGTTCATTTGCATTTGCTAAGGAGTGATTTACTTCCATTATGTGGACAATTTTACAGTAAGTGTGATGTGGTGCTGAGAAGAATGTATATTCTGTGGATTTGGGGTGGAGAGTTCTGTAGATATCTATTAGGTCTGCTTAGTCTAGATCTGAGTTCAAGTCCTGGATATTCTTGTTAATTTTGTGTCTTATCGACCTGTCTAATATTGACAGTGGAGTGTTAAAATCTCCCACTATTATTGTGTGGGAATCGAAGTCTCTTTGTAGGTCATTAAGAACTTGCTTTATGTATCTGTGTGTTCCTGTATTGGATGCATATATATTTAGAACAGTTAGCTCTTCTTGTTGCATTGATCTCTTTACCATCATATAATGCCCTTCTTTGTCTCTTTTGATCTTTGTTGGTTTAAAGTCTGTTTTATCAGAGACTAGTATTGCAACCCCTGCTTTTTATTGCTTTCCATTTGCTTGATAAATCTTCCTCCATCCCTTTATTTTCAGTCTGTATGTGTCTTTGTATGTGAGATGAGTCTCCTGAATACAGCACAAACAATGGGTCTCTACTTTTTATCCAATTTGCCAGTCTGTGTCTTTTAACTGGGGCATTTAGGCCATTTAAATTTAAGGTTAATATTGTTATCTGTGGATTTGATTCTGCCATTTTGATACTAGCTGGGTTGTTTTGCCCATTAGTTGATGCAGTTTCTTCATTGTGTCAGTGGTCTTTACCTTTTAGTATGTTTTTGCAGCAGCTGTTACTGGTTGTTCCTTTCCATGTTTAGTGCTTCCTTCAGGAGCTCTTGTAAGGCAGGCCTGGTGGTGATGAAATCTCTGAGCAATTGCTTGTCCATAAAGGATTTTATTTCTCCTTCACTTATGAAGCTTAGTTTGGCTGGATATGAAATTCTGGGTTGAAAGTTCATTTCTTTAAGGATGTTGAATATTGGCCTCCACTCTCTTCTGAGTTGTAGGGTTTCTGCTTAGAGATCTGCTATGAGTCTAATGGGCTTCCCTTTGTGGATAATGCAACCTTTCTCTCTGGCTGCCCTTAGCATTTTTTTCTTCATTTCAACTCTGGTGAATCTAACGATTATGTGCCTTGGGGTTGCTCTTCTCGAGGAATATCTCTGTGGTGTTCTCTGTATTTCCTAGATTTGAATGTTGGCCTGTCTTGCTAGCCTGGGGAAGTTCTCCTGGATAATATCCTGAAGAGTGTTTTCCAGCTAGGATTCATTCTCCCCATCACATTCAGATACACCGATCAAATGTAGATTAGGTTTTTTCACATAATCCCATATTTCTTGGAGGCTTTGTTCATTTCTTTTCACTCTTTTTTCTCTAATCTTGCCTTCTCATTTTACTTCATTGAGTTGATCTTCAATCCCTGATATCCTCTCTTCTGCTTGATTGATTTGGCTATTGAAACTTGTGTATACTTCATGAAGTTCTTGTGCTGTGTTTTTTGGCTCCATCAAGTCTGTTATGTTCTTCTCTAAGCTGGTTATTCTAGTTAGCATTTCATCTAACCTTTTTTCAAGGTTCTTAGTTTCTTTGCACTGGGTTAGAAAATGTTCCTTTAGCTCAGAGAAGTTTGTTATTACCTACCTTCTGAAGCCTGTTTCTGTCAATTTGTCAAACTCATTCTCCATCCAGTTTTGTTCCCTTGCAGGTGAGGAATTGTGATCCCTTGGAGGAGGAAAGGCATTCTGGTTTTAGGTGATTTCATCCTTTTAGTTCTGGTTTCTTCTCATCTTCATGGATTTACCTACCTTTGGCCTTTGAAGTTGGTGACTTTTGGATGGGGTCTCTGAGTGGATGTCCTTTCTGTTGATGTTGAAGCTATTTCTTTCTGACTTTTAGTTTTCTTTCTCATAACCAGGTCCCCCTGCTGCAGGACTGCTGGAGGTCCACTCCAGACCCTGCTTGCCTGGGAATCACCCACAGGGGCTTCAGAACAGCAAGGAATGCTGCCTGTTCCTTCCTCTGGTAGCTTCATCCCAGAAGGGCACTTGTCAGATGTCAGCCAGAGCTCTCCTCTATGAGGTATCTCTTTGGATATATGGGGGTCAGGTTGGCACTTGAAGTTCACTCTGTGCTGTGTTGGGAGCTCTGTTGCTCCCTTCAGAGCTGCTAGGCAGGGAGGTTTAAGTCTGCTGCAGCAGAACTCACAACCACCCCTTTTCCCAGGTGCTCTTTCTCAGGAAGGTGGATCTAGAATATAATCTAATTCTAGATTGATTTGGGAATTCATATTTTTACATTATTTTGTATTCTTATCTAAGAATATTGGTTACAAATCTGTTTTCTATCTTATTTGATAACTTTTTCTAAGGTTTCAAACTTTCTTCATAAAGAACTTTCAGTTTTAAAGATTTATTTATAGGCACTTCATGTTTTATTGCTTTGCATTAGCATTTTTATTATAACATGAATTCATTGTTGCTGGTAATTATAAATTAGTTGACTTCTTAAAACAGATTTGCATTTAGTATTCTTTTAAAATTGATTTATTAATTTTAATACATTTTAGGTTGTCTGTGTAACATCTCTTACTATCTGACTTTTTAATAATACCCATTCTGACTGGTGTGAGATGGTATCTCATTGCGGTTTTGATTTGCATTTCTCTGATAATTAGTGATGCTGAACATTTTTTTTCATAGATTTGTTGGCTGCTTGTGTGTCTTTTTTTGATAAGTGTTTGTTGATGTCCTTTGCACATTTTTAATAGGGTTATTTATTTATTTATTTTGCCTGTTGATTTAAGTTGCCTATAGATTCTGTATATTAGATCTTTGTCAGATGCATAGTTCCTGAATATTTTCTCCCATTCTGTAGGTTTCTTTTTTATCCTGTTGACAGTTTATTTTGCTGTGCACAAGCTCTTTAGTTTAAATAGGTCCCATTTGTCTATTTTTTGTTATTCTTGCCATTGCTTTTCATGACTTAGTCAAAAATTCCTTGCCAAGGCTGATGTCAAGGATATTTCCCAGATTTTTTTTCTATGGTTTTTATAGTTCGAGGTATTACATTTAAATCTTTAATCCATCCTGAGTTAATTTTTGTATATGGTGAAATGTAGGGGTCCTGTTTTAGATACTTCTGTATATGGCTAGCTAGCTCTCCCAGCACCATTTTTTGAATAGGAAGTCCTTTTCCCATTGCTTGTTTTTGTCAGCTTTGTCAAAGATCAGATGGATATACGTGTGTGCTTTATTTCTGGGTTCTCTGTTTTGGTCCATTGATCTATGCATTTGTTTTTGTACCAGTACCATGCTGTTGGTTACTGTAGTCTTATGGTATAGTTTGAAGTCAAGTAGTGTGATACTTCTGACTTTTTTCTTTTTGTTTAAGATTGTTTTGGCTATTTGGGCTCTTTTTTGGTTCCATGTGAATTTTAGAATAGTTTTTCCTGATTCTGTGAAGAATAACTATGGTCATGATAGGAATAATGTTGAATCTTTAAATGGCTTTGGGCAGTATAGCCATTTTAATGATATTGAATCTTCCAATTTATGAATATGGAATGTTTTTTCATTTATTTTTGTTAAATCTGAGTTCTTTCCACAGTATTTCATAGTTCCCCTGGTAGAGATCTTTTACCCTTTTAGTTCAATATATTTCTAGGCATTTACATTTTCTGTGACTCTTGTAAATTGGATTGTGTTCTTAATTTGACTCTCAGCCTAAGCATTACTTGTATAAGAAATGCTGTTGAGTTTGTACCTTGAAAATTTACTAAAGCTGTTAGTTCTGGGAGCCTTTTGACACACCCTTTAAAGTTTTCCAGGTACAGAATTATAGCATCAGTGAAGAGAAATGGCTTGACTTCTTCTTTCCCGGTACATATAAAAGTTATGTTTACATTCTACTGCAGTCTATTGAGTGTGCAATAGCACTATAATTTAAAAATGTGCATACCTCAATTTAAAATATCTTATTTCTAGACAATACAAATAATCATCAGAGACTTCAATGAGTCATAGTATTCCTGTTGGTGAAGGGTGTTTCTTAGATGTTGATTGTTGCTTTATTGCATTAGCATGTAATTAAAAAGCCAGCCTATCCTATAAAGCTTTGAAATCAGGCATTGCACTTGCTTGTTATGGAGAGAGCTTCTTTTATGAACCAACCTCTACTAGCTTCAAACTTTTATCTGCAGCTTCCTCATTTCTTTCAGTCTTTGTGGAGTTGAAATGTGTTAGGGCCTTACTCTAGATTATATTTTGGCCTAAGGAAATGTTATGGCTGGTTTGACTTTCTATCCAGATCACTCAAACTTTCTCTGTATCAGCAATGAAATTGTTTTGCTTTCTTATCATTTGTGTGCTTGACAGAGTACTATATTTAATTTCCTTCAAAAATTTTTTCTTTGCATTCACAACTTGCCTAACTATTTAGTACAACAGGCTTGGCTTTGGGCCTGTCTCAGCTTTTAAACATGCCTTCGTCACTAAGCTTGATTATTTCTAGTTGTTGATTTATAGTGAGAAACATGTGACTCTTCCTTTCATTTGAATGTTTAGAGGCTACTTGAGGGTTATTAATTGGCCTAGTCTCAATAATCTTATGTCTCAGAGAATAGAAAGGCCTGAAAAAAGGGAGGAAAATGGGAAAACTGCTGGATGGTGGAACAGTCAGAACACTCATAACTATCTCATTTGGACGTGACTTTTGGTACCCCAAAATAATTAAAATAAGAAGGTCAAATATCACTGATCACAGATCACAGATCACCATAACAGATATAATAATAATGAAAAAGTTTGAAATGCTGCAAGAATTAGCAAAATATAACATGAAATGAGCAAATACTGTTGGAAAAATGGCACCGATGTACTTGACAGATGCAGGGTTGCCATAAAACTTCAATTTGTAAAATGCACAATTCCTGCAAAGTGCACTAAAGCAGAGTGCAATAAAACAAGGCATCCCTGTTTCTTTATAGCTGCTTGTTACTTGATATTTAAAAGCTTCTACTGTAATTATTTAACATATATCATCATAATCACAGGATATAAATGAAGAGTTAACCCCCATTTGCAATAAAAACAATTCTTAAAATACTTAACATTAACTTTTAATAGAAACATGCAAACCTTATATGAGGAAAACTTTTAAACAATCCTAAATCAGACAAAATTAGAATCAGGTGTATAGAAGGATACCCACCCCTGCCTTTTTAATAGAATAACTTCACATCATAAAATGTTATTCTCTGTAATTAATTTAAAAATGTAACTCAACCATAACTTAAAAACAACAGACTTACTATATTGAGTGAGATAAATCAATGCAAAAATACATCTATAAAATCAAAACATGCAAAAATATTTAAGGAAGTTTTTGAAAGCTATGTCAGACAAGGACTGCCACACTACACATCAAAACAGTAGAAAGGCTCATAATTAAAACAGTTTAGTATTGGCCCATCAATTGATAAGAGGCTTTTAAAGAAGAACTGAATCTCTGGAAATAGACCCAAGTATAAAAAACTATTTACTATATAATAAAGTAAGCATCTAAAACCAATTTCATGAAGATGGATTATTTAATAAATATTGCTTGACACCTGATTAGCGATTTATAAAAATTAAATATACATTTAGATATACATTTCAAAACTTATAAAAAAAATTTTCAAACTGACCAGGGATCTAAATGTCATAAATAAATAAATAAATAAATAAGCAAGCCACACAAATCTTAGGTGAAAAGTAGATGAATCCCTTTATAACCTGGAATTACAGAATTATGGAATTTTCTCATTTTGTCTCAAAATTCAGATACACTGAAGATTGATGAATATGGTTACACAGAAAAAAAACTTTTGTATGGCAACAAAGAAAATAAACAAAATCAAAGACAAATAAAAATCTAGGGGCCAATGCCTACATCTTACTCTCTCTAATATAACTAATATATATGTACAGAATTGTTTTTTTTAATGAGGGAGTATGAAAAAAAAACCTTATAAAAAATGGGCAAAGCATGGGCGTAGAAATTTCACAAAAATGATATTTAAATGGCTCTAAGCCCATGATAACATATTAAGCTTCATTCATAACCAGAAAAATGCTTACTAAAATATGTTAAGATACCACTTTTCACTTACCAAATTAGTGAAAATTTATAAGTATGACCACACAGTTGGAGAAGTTGTGGGGAAATACAATCTCAAAGGTCGATGGTGGAATAACCACTTTGGAATGGAATTTTGCAATATCTAGTATAACTACATATGTGTCTACTTTTTGACCAAGCTCCTGTCTAGGAATTTATCCTGGAGATAGACATTCAACAATTCTCCTATATGTGGAGATTTATTTTGCTTCCAATATTATGCAAAACAAACAATGCTGCAACATGTATTGCATAATATTGAAAGCAAAATAAACATCCACAATCCATATGTAGAAGAATGGTTGAATAAACATAGACACATGAAAAACCTGAGAGGGCTGGGCGCGATGGCTCATGCCTATAATCCCAGCACTTTGTGAGGCCCAGCAGGGCAGATTACGAGGTCAGGAGATTGAGACCACCCCAGCTAAGGCTGTGAAACACCATCTCTACTAAAAATACAACATATTAGCCATGCATGGTGGCACGTGCCTGCATGGTGGCCCAGCTACTTGGGAGGCTGAGGCAGGAGAATCACTTGAACTCAGGAGAGCGAAGGTTGCAGTGAGCCAAGATCATGCCACTGCACCCCAGCCTGGGCAACAGAGGAAGACTCTGTTTCAAAGAAAAAAAAAAAACCCTAGGAAAACCTTATGAACTGACATACATTAATTTCCATGATAGATCATTAGGTGAAAAAGATGTCACTTTTTGTGTAAGAAAAAGGAAAATAAAATATTTTATTTGTACAAAAAAAGGCTTATTTGTACCAAAAAAGGCTTATTTGTACAAAAATAACTATATATAGTGTGAAAGAATGGGGAATGGCAATACACAAAAATGATGGAGTGAGAACCACACTTCTGAGTGTATATTTTACAAATATGACTTTTAGAACCATGATACCATTTAACATACCCAAAATCTATAAGATAAAAAAACGATAGGGAAATAACCCAAAGTTAAATGCAATCTAAGACAAACAACAAAACAAATAACTGTGATTCAAATAAATGGCATAACCACAATAAATGGGAAAAAGACTAAAGCATCTCTTAAACCTAGCATTTTGACTACACACTGTCAGGTTAAAAACAAAGAAGTAACATGTCTTATTTTTTAAAATATATATTTTACGGCTAAAATGCCGGTTTTGGGGTACATGTGAAGAAAATGCAAGATTGTTTCATAGGTACATACATGGCAATGTGGTTTGCTGCCTTCCTCCCCATCACCTGTATCTAGCATTTCTCCCCATGTTATCCCTCCCCAACGCCTCACACCCCACTATCCCTCCCCTAGATCCCCTCCACAGACCTCAGTGTGTGATGTTCCCCTCCCTGTGTCCATGCATTCTCATTGATCCACACGCGCCTATGAGTAAGAACATGCAGTGTTTGATTTTCTGTTCTTGTGTCAATTTGCTGGGAATTATGGTTTCCAGGTTCATCATATCCCTACAAAGGACACAAACTCATCGTTTTTTATGGCTGCATAGTATTCCATGGTGTATATGTGCTACATTTTCCCTGTCCAGTCTATCATTGATGGGCATTTTGGTTGGTTCCAAGTCTTTGCTATTGTAAACAGTGCTGCAATGAGTGTTCGTGTGTATGTGTCCTTATAATACAATGATTTATGATCCTTTGGATACATACCCAGTAATGGGGTTGCTGGGTCAAATGGAATTTCTATTTCTAGGCCCTTGAGGAAACTCTGCACTGTCTTCCACAGTGGTTGAAGTAATTTATACTCCCACCAACAGTGTAAAAGTGTTCCTATTTCTCCACATCCTCTCCAACATCTGTTGTCTCCAGATTTTTTAATGATCGCCATTCTAACAGGTGTGAGATGGTATGTCAATGCAGTTTTGATTTGCATTTCTCTAATGACCAGTAATGATAAGCATTTTTTCATATGTTTGTTGGCCTCATATATGTCTTCTATTGAAAAGTGTCTGTTTATAACCTTTGCCCACTTTTGAATGGGCTTGTTTGCTTTTTTCTTGTAAATCTGTTTTAGTTCTTTGTAGATTCTGGATATATTAGCCCTTTGTCAGATGAGTAGATTGCGAAATTTTTTTCCCATTCTGTTGGTTGCTGATTCACTCTAATGACTGTTTCTTTTACTGTGCAGAAGCTGTGGAGTTTGATTAGGTCCCATTGGTCTATTTTGGCTTTTGTTGCCAATGCTTTTGGTGTTTTGGTCATGAAGTCCTTGCCTATGCCTATGTCCTGAATGGTTTTACCTAGATTTTCTTCTAGGGTTTTTATGATGTTAGATCTTATGTTTAAGTCTTTAATCCATCTGGAGTTAATTTTAGTGTAAGGTGTCAGGAAGGGGTCCAGTTTCTGCTTTCTGCACGTGGTTAGCCAGTTTTCCCAACATAATTTATTCAACAGGCAATGATCTTAATGGCATCTAGAATGGTGGATCCTTTCCAGAGGGTTTTAAAATTTTTATTTATTTTACCCTAAGTTCTGGGATACATGTGCTGAATGTGCAGGTTTGTTACATAGGTATACATGTGCCATAATGGTTTGCTACACCCATCAACCCATCATCTAGGTTTTAAGCCCCACATTAGGTATTTGTCCTAATGCTCTCCCTCCCCTTTCTCCCCACCCCCGACAGGCCCTGGTATGTGATGTTCCCTTTCCCGGATCCATGTATTCTCATTGTTCAGCTCCCACTTATGAGTGAGAACATGTGGTGTTTGGTTTTCTGTTCCTGTATTAGTTTCCTGCAGATAATGGTTTCCAGCTTCATCTATGTCCCTGCAAAGGATGTGAACTCATTCTTTTTTATGGCTGCATAGTATTCCATGGTGTACATGTGCCACATTTTCTTTATCCAGTCTGTCATTGATGGGCATTTGGGTTGGTTCCAACTCTTTGCTGTTGTAAATAGTGCTACAGTAAATATATGTGTGCATGTCTCTTTAGAGTAGAATGGTTTATAATCCTTTGGGTATATACCCAGTAATGGGATTGCTGGGTCAAATGGTATTTCTGGATCTAGATCCTTGAGGAATCACCACACTGTCTTCCACAAT
>CAUYLG010038680.1:0-12730 GCA_963573385.1 Cacajao melanocephalus
GGGGAGGAAGCAGAGGAGGGGGAGGAAGCAGAGGAGGGGGAGGAGGAGGAAGAAGAGGGAGGAGAGAGGAAGAGGAGGGGGAGTAAGCAGAGGAGGGGGAGGAAGCAGAGGAGGGGGAGGAAGAAGAGGGAGGAGAGAGGAAGAGGAGGGGGAGGAAGCAGAGGAGGGGGAGGAAGCAGAGGAGGGGGAGGAAGAGGAAGAAGAGGGAGGAAAGAGGAAGAGGAGGGGGAGGAGGGGGAAGAGGAGGGATGAAAAGTGGAGGAGGGGAGGAGGAAGAGGAGGAAGGAAAGAGGAAGGGGAGGGGGAGAAGGGGGAAGTGAGAGGAGGGGTAGGGAGGGGAAGGCCAAGGGCATTGGGACCACTTCCAGAGCATGTGGAAGTTTCTTCCGGTGAATCCCCACCTTGAGCGTGAACTCGGTTTTCTCTGTAAAGCTCTGTGCAGGTATTACAGGAATGCAAACAGTGGCCACAGGAACAAAGTGTGCAGATTTCAAGAGTAACTCAGAACCATGTGCCAGACAGTGAAATCGTGGCTAACATATTTTGGGGGAAATAAGTTATGATCTTTATTTTGAACATTTACAGGAAGTAAATGAATGCATTGCTAATTGTTAACCAGGTAAGAGCATGAGTGAGACTGTATAAAGACTTGGTGGAATGCATTTGATGAAGACGTTGGTCAATGAGTCACTAAACAGCCCTTCCCTGGTTTAAATGGACAGCGTGCAGAATTTCTCTTTTATCAAAAACATGGATGCCGTCAGTGTGCTTCATGTGTTGATTTTTAGAGAACTCCACTTAATAAAAAGGCATTTCCCATGAAGCACAGAGAAATCCCCTTACAACTCTGAGTTCAGAGGACACTCAACATCTTCTTCAAGGAAATTATGTGACACGAAGATGTTACTGCACATTTTTAGAAGGTTTTGTTTGCTACTCAGCACATACTCACATTTTGCTTACCTGGCCGAGTGCTCTTGCATACGCTTTGTAGATTTTAACTCATGTATGTAATTGAGAAAGAAAACTGTTCCTAAGTGAAAGAAATAAAAACTCCTTCGGGAACAAACACATCTTCAAAGCTGCAGTTCTTAAGAGTTTTGGTCTCAGCACTCCCTATAGTCATAAACATTACTGAGGACCCCAAAGAGCTTTTGTTTATGTGGGCAATGTGCATTGATATGAACCTCATTAGAATTAAAACTTTGGGAAGCTGAGGTGGGCAGATCACCTGGGGTCAGGAGTTCGAGACCAGCCTGGCCAACATGGTGAAACCCCATCTCTACTAAAAATACAAAAATTTAAAATCGTTTAAAATATTTATTAATTCATTTTGAAATAACACACTATTATGTGTGAAATAAAGATTTTTAAAAAAAAATTTTCAGAAGAATGGAAAGAATGGCATTGTTTGACACAGTGCAGTCCCTGCAGCGTCTGGCTCAGTAGAAGACAACTGCATGCCCATGGACGCTTCTGCATCCAGGCTGCCGTGATGTGCTATTTTGGTTGGAGTAGGAAAGAAAATCCAGCCTCACACAGATCTCTAGTTGGAAAAGAAATGCCTATTTTATAGTATTTTCTGAGAATTTGGATTCTTTTTTGATATTACACTAAAACTCAACAAATTACAATTTCCTAAAGCTTGGTCCCAAAAATAAACTCTAAACAGATCAGAGAACGTCATATTCTGTTGCATTGAACTCCACTGGCCTATAGTGCACTTTATTTTTGAGAAGGAGTTTCGCTCTTGTTGTCCAGGCTGGAGTGCAGTGGTGCGATCTCGGCTCACTGCAACCTCCACCTCCCAGGTTTAAGTGATTCTCCTGCCTCAGCCTCCTGAGTAGCTGGGATCACAGACGTGTGGTTCCACATCCAGCTAATTTTTGTATTTTTAGTAGAGACAGGGTTTCACCATGTTGGCCAGGCTGGTCTCAAATTCCTGACCCCAGGTGATCTGCCCACATCAGCTTCCCAAAGTATTAGGATTACAGGTGTGAGCCACCCTACCCAGCCCTATAGTGCACTTTGACTCTTTTAACACGTGTCATTCTGTAACAGCTTGCACCAGTCATTGGCACATCCTGGGTCACTTAGCTACGCAGATTTCCCTGAGTCAGCACATTCTACTTCACAAGGTGAGCAAGCTGCGCTCATCCTCATTCTCACTGAATGCCTCAGGGTTCTGTACGTGCTGGGAACCTGCCGAGCCCACAGTGGAGGACACTCACTCCCCAAGTTCTCGCATTTGTTTGCATGCTCAGATGTCCTGACTGGTCTCCCTGAAGGAGTGGGCTCACTCCATCTGGTTTCAGCAAACGCCTGATGACATTGCAGTAACCACAGTGGCTCCTTTCTTCGCAGGGAAAAGGGTGCTCCAGGAAGAAAGCAGTGGGGGCGGCCACGGCCCCGGGGCGCGACCTCAGAACCATCCCAGGACGACCTGGGAGCCAGCGCAGGAGCAACTTGCTCCCACCTCCGCATTCCTAAATGGGGGCCCAGACCTCTGTCCACCAGGACTCTCTCCAGTGAAAAGGATAAATGCCAAGGCCAATCTGCCCCATCTGAACGAGAACCCACAACGGGGCCCAAGCTGCATCCAGTGGCGCAGACCGTGAACCGGGCTCTCCTGCCCATCTCGTTCCTCCATGCGGCTCTGCCCGTCCCTGCACACCGCCTACTCCGGCTGTGGCTGCGGCTGCACCCCTCCACACACAGGAAACTCCTGCAGAGAGCCCCAGGACACGTACCATCCGGCAGATCCAGTGACCCCAGAGGGCTCCGAGTTCATGGACGGCCCCTTCTGCTGAGTCCTCACTCGGGAAGGGGCAGGGAGCTCTCTGGATTCCCTTTCATAAGCACATGAATCCCATTCCTGACGGCCCCTCTTCCTCCTAACTCCGCGGAGGGTGGGTTTCAACACTCGGATCTGGGAGACAGCCATGCAGACCACAGGAGCCCCGGCTGTTGAGTGGCATTGCTGAGCTGACCTGGCCAGAGGATGTGAACATGTGTGGAAGGCAGCTCCGCAGGCCATGCAGCCAGGAGCTGTGCTGGGAGCATGTTTCCAGAAGAGGAGCCATGCTGTGCTACCGGCCGGTTCATCTCTGCGGAGTCAAGTCACACCGTCCTACCAGCCAGTTCATCTCTGCGGAGTCCAGTCACACCGTCCTACTCGGCAGTCTGCCTATGCAGAAAGCCAGGCTGGGAACAGAGGTCGACATGAGGCTCATGACGGGGCAGGGGTGCCAGGTGTGGCCCGGTGCCTTCAGAGTCTTCTCTATGGTGGTGAACAAGCAGGCTCTTCCACCAGAGCCTCTAAATTATGAAAGTGCCAGAAATCCCCAAAAAGAAAGATCAAAAAGAAAACGGAATTATTTCAAGACATGAGAAGAAATTTAGGTAGAGAAGAAATAGTCCAGGAAGTTGAAGCTGGATCATTTTCCTGCCCCGGATCTGCCTGGTTTGTATCTTTATTTCTTACCGTCTATTCCTGACAAGACAGCCCAAAAGCCGATCACCTACGTGGAGGTGAACCTGTTCCTGCAGTTCTTACGACTCCTCCATATTTTATTAGACTTCGTGCATTTAAAGAATGATCAACTGAAATTTAATTGGGTTAGACATTATCATTTTAAATTTTAAATAACTGCACAAAAATGAACTTAAAATCTCCCTGTGTCTAATAAATTAGTACTGTAATGGTGATACTAGCCTCTGCGGAACGGCGCAGTTTCGCACAACTGGAAAGGGCTGACGGGAGGGTCCAGAGGCTGGGCCGGGAGAGCCATCACTCCCGCAGGGGCTGGGCCTCTGCACCTGGCAGCCGGCATGCTAAAGCTTGGGAGGCTCCGTCTTGGGAAAAAGACTGAACAGTCATGCATGCTGCACTGGGGGCGCCCCCGCATGCCTCCTCCCCACCCAGGAGGTCACCCTTGAGGCGGGGGCTCCGGCCAGGAAAGGTCTTTTCTAGGTCAGGCCAAGCTGCGCTACTCCCCTGGTCAGGGGACACGGTGGACACTGGCCCGTGGTGGAGGCAGCCCCATAGCTGAGGGGCCGATGCGGCAATGCTGTCCTTGGGACCCGGTTTGCTGGAGTGGGGAGTGGTTCTAAGGGCCCCACCCTCTCCTGAATGCTGCTACCGGCAGAACCAGAAACACACCTGTGACCAAGGTTGGTGTAGGACTGCCAAGGGTCCTTCCCTGAAAAGAACTCACTGTCGTTCTGAAGCAATGGCGTCCCTGCCTGCAGGCGCTAGCACACCGTGCTTGTGTGACGGCATGAGAACGCCAGATGGACGCCCCGCCCTGGCCACAGAAGCAGGGCAGGAGGAAACCTGCTTCCCGAGTGCCTTCTGCTGACCCCTGAAACCCAAGTCTAGAACCACCAGTGTCTGGGTCTTGACGCAAAATGGAAAACGATGACTGCCCATTGATCAGTGAATTGACTCTGGAACAAACTCTCCTGCTCAGCTCATCCAGTGTAGATGATTGATTTCTTAGAATAAGTCATAATTAGGGGGGAGATGGATTCACTTTGCTAAAAGAACTTGATATTAAAAAAAAAGAGAGATGCTTCAACATCATCCACTGGGTCAGTTTAGTTCTCCTGACGTTTCTTTTTAAAACTGTGGTGACCACTGAAAGCATGGGAAGAGAAATTCACGCACTGCTTTCCAAGAAGGCCAGCAAGGACGCTGCTCCCACGATCTTCACCTGCTTCTTGGAGAGCAAGGTCACTTTCTCTAATTCTAAATTGTCACTGGCTTTTGTAGAAAAGACAATTTGCAATCTGAGAACCGGAATGCTTGCTTTGGGCTATACCCACTTGTTGAGAACTTACCAGGAGCTGCTGCAGAATTCACAATGGGCAGTGCCAGTGCCTCGGTGTGGCTTACTGCAAGGAGAGCCGGGCAGAGGCGGGTGTCCCCAGGAAGCCCTGAGCACCCAGGAGCAGAGGAGAGTGCAGGGGACACCCTCTCACCTGCACTGCCCAGGTGGCCCCTGAAGGACCCTTACAAAATTCACTGCGGAACCAAACCATGCCGGGACAGAGGAAAATGCCACTGCCAGGATGGTCACACACACTTCCCAGCCCCACACAGGCAGGTGGTAAGCAAGCCGGTGCTGCGGGTTCCCTTGGGTATCTTGGGTCCTGACCTTGCAAAGCCAGGAGCCAGGAGCCAGAGCACCCAGCACTGGCAGGGTAGAGTCTGACGCCCTGCTGGGGACAACTGGCAAAGACCAGGGGCATCCCCCTTACCAAGCTGTGGCCCGAGAGGGAGCTGTGGCCGCCAGAGTCCACCGCTGCCCTGGTTTGCTTCCTCCGGGCTGGCACTAACCCTGCTCTGCCCAGAACCCCTCCCAGGTCGTGGTGCCATGGAGAGCTAGGAGAGGAGGCCTTGCAGGGCCGCCCAGTCCATGCGCCTGCAGGTGACCATGTGGTATGTGAACAGCGTGCCTCATCCACCACAGCCACTCTCAGCCAGAGAAGCTGCCTGCCAGGCGGGGAACCAGCTTCACCCCTGAGAGTCAAGGTCGCTAGGCCTCGTCGGTCCCTGGGTACCCATGATCCTCACTGTGGCAGCAGAGACATGTGCTGGCTCCAGGCACCCCCTTACTGGCAGGCCCAGGTCCTCATGGGACCCTCTGTCACTGCCCTCCACTACCTGAGCAGCTCTCTTCTTTGCCTGCTGCCCACCAGCACAAGAGCCCCAAAGTGGCCAGGTGGCTCCTGCAACTGCCATCTCCATGGCAGCCTCACTGCAGTGCAGGGGGTGGGGGTGGGTGGATGGGGGGAGGGGCGGCCGCAGATGTGGGGCCCAGCAGCTGAGGCTGCAGAAATGGGAAGCACAAACTCCAAGTATGCCCCGAGAGGACAATGGGACAGGAAGGTCCTGCTTCCCTCCCCACCCTCGGGCCCTTGAATCCAACGTTTGGCGACTCAGAGCCACCGTCTGGAGCAGAGACACCTCAACTGACCCTTGTCACCCTGCCTGCCTCTGGGAGGGGACACCGCAGGGCCACGCTTCTGCAGGGTGTGCATGTCGCCTCGAAACGGGGCCCTGGGCTGCAGCAATGCTGTGCGGTCTCTGCAGACAGGTGAGGCTTCTGCAGGTCCTCAGGGGCGCCGAGGGTCCTGGGGGTGCACTGGGACCCATGGTGCAGCTCAGCTGGGTCAGGTTGGGAAGGAAGCCTCTGTCAGGACACGCATCACTTGCTCCTCCGCCTCAGTGACCCCTGGGTATGGGGGCCTCCATGGTGCAGGGCCGGGGGCCAGAGCCCACACCTGGACAACACCTCCCAGTTGGTCCCAAGTGTCCCCTCAGCAGCTGACACACACGCTCCAAACCTCCCTGCACAGGACACCCTCTGAGACCTTCTCCCAGGCCAGCCGCTCTTTCCTCTACAGCTGGACCTGCCAGCCACCTTTCATCACTCCCAAGAAGCCCAGGCACAGCAGAAGTCTATGCCTCCTTCCTTTAAAAGTGAATGGTCGGATGTGGCGGCTCATGCCTGTAATGCCAGCACTTTGGGAGGCTGAGGCAGGCAAATCACTTGAGGTCAGGAGTTCAAGACCAGCCTGGCTGACATGGCAAAACCCCATCGCTACTAAAAATACTCAAATTAGCCAGGCATGGCGGTGTGTGCCTGGAATCCCAGCTACTCAGGAGGCGGAGGCACGAAAATCACTTGAGCCCGGGAGGTGGAGGCTGCCGTGAGCCAAGGTCGCACCACTGCACTCCAGCCTGTGTCTCTTTTTTTCCCCACCCAAAATCTCATCCTGAATTGTACAGCCTGTGTCTCAAACAAACAAACAAACAAAAAACAAAAAGGTGAATGTCCAGGTCTTCTGCTCACAGAATGTGGAGTCTATGAGCTTTCCCCATGCCTCTGGCTAAGTGCAACCGTGAACCCTGGACCTATCACACAAAACACGCACAAGACAGACACTTGAACAGGCACGGAGAAGGCGGCCCGCTGGGCTCGGAACCTGGGGAATGGTATTCCGGGGAGCCCCGGGCTTGCTCTTTCCTCATAGATCCCTGACAGATGAAGAAGGCAGCAACACAGAAAGACTGCCGCCCCCTACAAAAAAAGTCCCTGCAAAAGCCTGCTGTCTCTGGCCGGAGACCCAGAGTAGGAGCAGTATAACAGGACAAGAAATGTCTAGATGGGAATCGCTCCATCCAGCCAGTCACCAGGGGCCACACTGCACCTCCACCCATGCCAGCAAAGGCCAGGTGGGGAGGCTGGACTCCACCTCTGCCAGGCTGCAATGATGCACCCCAAACCCTACCAAGGTGGTATTGGGAAGCCATATATACACACATGTAAGGTCACTCCCAGAGCTGCCCACACACAGAGACACTCAGAACACAGCTATATATGCATATGTGTACAGAGTACCCCATGAATATTTACAATTATTTTTTGTCCATTAATTAATTAAAAGAAACACTATGCACAGAACAAAAACACAAAAAGATTAAGTCCTAACATATCAATAACTGCATTCAATGTAAACAGTACAAAGACATCAATTAAAAGGACAGAAAAAACAGATTAGAAAAACTGTATGCCATGTGCAAGAAACTCACCTCAAATACGAGGATATCTGCAGGCCGAGAGGACAAAGGTGGAAAATAACACATCAGACAAGCATTAAGCAAAGAAAGCAGGAGCTGTTGTCCTCCAATCAGATGGTATAGGCTCCAGAGCAAAGAACATGACCGGGGACAGGAACAGAGGCCACGGTGGTCTTCTGGGTCCCCTGGCATCAGTGCCAGCCCAGACCTAACATTCAGCAGTCATAGAAGTCTAATTTATTCTCCTTTCCAGGTCACCATTACTCTGGAAAGCTGTTAAAAGTCCCTTAAACAGGTCGGTGGCTCCACAGGGTCCTTCCTCAAGGTAACTCAGACTTCCAGCCCCTTCCTCCGCAGGGTCCAGGTCTGTGAATGTCTGACACCTGCAAACTGGGGGTCTTCTTAGTGTCACAGTGAGAAGGGTTAAGACCTGCACCCGGGCCTCCCACACGGGGCTAAGTGCGGTCCACCAAAGTTCACGTCTGCTCGGAACCACAGAATGTGATGTTGTCTGGAAATCAGGTCTTTATAGATTTGGTAAGGATGAGGTCACACTGGGTTAGGGATGGCCCTACATCCAATGACTGTTGTCTATTATGAAGCCATATGAACACAGACACACACAGGGAGAAGGCCACATAAAGATGAATGCAGAAAATGAAAATGATAGAGACACAAGCCAAACAACGCCAAGGCAGGCCACGGATAACTAAGGAAGGCTAAGGCAGGACAGGGACACCAAGGACAACCAAGGATGGCCAAAGAACAACCACAAAAGGTCAGGACAGCCAAGGATGGCCAAGCAAGGCCAAGGATGGTCAAAGAATGGCCAGGAAACGCCAAGGACAGCCAAGGAAGGGAAAGGAAAGTGAAAGAGGAACAAAGAACCACAAAGAAGGCCGAGGAAGGCCACAGACGATGCAGGATGCCAGCATCCACCAGAAGCTGGAAGAGAGGCATGGAATGACCTGCTTGCAGCCTTCCGTGGGGGCATGGCACTGTCAGCATCTTACTCTCAGATTTTAGGGGTGAGAGAGTGGATTTTGTTGTTTGAAGCACCCAGTTTGTGCTGGTTAGGCAGCCCTAGGAAATCAGCACACACCTTCCAAACTCGTTTTATGCCTCGACTACCAGACTATAATACTCACACCTCAGCCTTACTATAGGATTGGAGAGATGTATCTAATTTTTCCATATAGATCAGTGCACACATACAAAGCAAGTAAAACACCAACACAACAGGCACGCCTACCCCCATGTCTCTAGGACTAGCGGTGACTGCCCCGACCCTCAGGGCCAGGGAGATGAAGAAACAGGTGGGGCTCAGGGAGCTTCATGTCCCATTGCAGCCTCCCTGCCAGGCCAACCACGGGGGTCTGTCCTGAGCTGAAACACTAATACTTCCTCAGAATGCAAGGGCCACCTGTGCCTAAACTCTACCTGCAGGACTGAGAACAGTTATGAGCCCCCACTCTTCCAGTCAGCTCAGAGCACAGCACCGCGGGTCTATGTGGGAGTCGAGCGGTCAGCTGAACGTTTATTACAGCCCAAAACGAATGGAGGGTGAGCAGCTGCAGTGAGGGCTTTCCCTCCGGCCCCAGAGTCTCACTCCAGCTTCCTGGTCACCACGGTCCAAGCAAGAGCTGGAATGCAGGTTTCACGGGAAACTTAACCTCCTAACACTGACCCAGCTGGGAGTGTTTATAAGAGGACCGTTTGGGACAAGATTCTGTAACACCTACATGAGCCATGCAGAGGGCATGTGTGTGGTGAAACTGGCATGGGTAGGTAAAGGCAGGCTGAGTGGGGAAGAGATGGGACCCTCGAGCTGGCACAGAAGCAGCCGCCCTCCCTGGTGCAGCCACCGCCCTATTTCATGCAGGAACAATAAGCACCATCCTTGAAAAACAAGGGCTTGCCCGCTCTCTACCTCCAGGACCCAGGGCGAGTGCAGATGCTCTGCAAGAGGAAGCTGGGCTGCTGACTCAGCTGCTTCTCAGGGCACTGCAGAAATCCAATCAGGGTAACAGGCTCTGAGAGTGAGCCACCGCCCTGTGCATCCACTTTGGAGACTGTACCCGGAACGCAGCATTTCTGTGAACAGATCTAAGGACAGAGACGAGAATGGCAACTTTTGGATGCTGTCATGTGAACACAGCGGCTCCAGGTTTTGTAAAAATAGAAGCTGAAACTAGCTTGCTTCATGAGTAATATTAGGTATGTTCTTCTCTGAAATTCTCAGGCCATTACATTGATAAGAATATTATTTCATCATGTAAAATTTTATATGGAAAACATATTTATGTTGACACATTTATTATAATAATCTCACAAAGTACAGAAAGGGTAGTAAAAATCACCCACATCCCATTCCCAGAATCACTTGGTCAGTGTTTTGGTGAACCTCTTTCTATAAGAATCTCAAACAAGTTATAGCTACAGTGGGCATTCTACAGAGAACTGTTGCTTACTTTCTAAAGGCAACCATATGTAATGCACTTCCTCCATGTCAATAGATATCGGACCACATGGTTATTTCCTATGAATTCATACGACCTCAGTGAATTAGGCACAAGAAGAAACCTACTTAATCAGGCCTATCTTTCTGTATAATTTGCCTACCATAAGCAGTCCTTTTACAACACCTTTGTGCATAACTTTCACACCTGACAACCAACTCCTTAGGATAAACTCCTATTACTAAGATATTAAGACGCTCCCTCCACTTTGGGATGCCCAACTGACCTCCACCCCAGGTACTGTTCCATAGACACCCGTCGGCTAGTCAGTTCATCACGGAAATGCGACACCAGCCTTTATGAGGAAGGAGACCCCTCCTCTTAAGTTAATCTAACACCACTTCCCCCTAGCCTTCTACATTGCATTTCAAAAGGAAAAGTTAAAAGTCAGCCAGAGGACGCCGGTGGGAGAAACTGTTGGCGCACCAGTCAGGTCTAAAGGTTGAGGGTTAAACCCCCTACTCCTACTCACAATCAATCTATAGATCACGGGCATGGTATGGAGGAATTTTCCCCAGAAGGCACTGTTCTTGCTCAACTGCTCAGACCCCCACCTAAGTCACGTCCCCCACACTCGACCCTCTCACATGTGCACCTCTTAGACTGCAAGCGTCTAAAAGGGCCAAGGTTTTCTTCGTTGGGGGGCTCGGCTGTTGAGGCACCTATGCCTGCCGCAGCTCCCAGCAAATACAATGACCACTTCCTTCCCTGTTCGATGTTGAGAGGTTTGTTTGCGGCTGCTCCTGCTTCATTTACACACGACCACTGGCCTTTGTGTTTCTTCTTTCATAAATTACCTTTATGACTTTTCCCATTTCCCTCAAAAGTGGCTGTCTTTTTTATGTTGATTAATATACGTTATGACCTATATTTTGATATATTAGAGTTTTTTTAATTATTTGAATTGTCAACAATGTCTCCAGTTTGTGTGTGGCTTTTCTGTTTCGAAGAAAAAAATAACTTTTGAAGTATTAGGGGGAAAGGGAATGATAAAATAATTCTGCCAAGCAGAGGAGACACAGGGGCATGGAAGAGCCGGGACAGATGGCAGCTTCAAACTGAAGCAGGCCAGCAATTACACTACACAGAAATGGACTAAAATCTCAATGTAAGAGACAAAGAATTTTAAACTGGGTAGCAAATCTTCAGCTCTATTTTCATAGGAGATGCAAAAGAAACAAAAGGCTACATTAAGATGCAGGTAAAAGGGCTCAACAAACAGAGCATGCAATGGTAACCAGACCAAGCCAGCAAAGCCCAGTTACATGCTCGTCAAACAGATTTGAAAGCAAGTTGTTAAAAGATTCAATTCAGTGAAAAGGTAAAGCCACTTTAAGATGAGAGACACTATCAGCAGAGCCTGAAAGGTAGTTATTTAAAGAAACACAAAAGAAGAGAGCAAGAACTCTGGGAGGAACCCTGGGAGGCCAGTGTCGGGGGGTCTTGCAAAGCGACTGGCCAGCCTGCACTGAAACCGGACGAACTCACCCTCTGAGCAGAGGCAAGACGTTCCTAGAAACACACGCGGTGGGCCATGGAGCGAGTCTTCACAGACTTCCCACAAATGAACGCATCTGAGGATGTGCTCAGACCACAGCACAGCTCAGCAGCAAAGTGTAAACCCCATACAGTTTAATAAACACACTTTTGTAAAATATTTAAAACTGAATGGAAAATACAACCTACCAAAATTAGGGAAATGCAGCTGAAACAGATCAGAGAGAACTTTACAGCATTAAATACACATGAAAAGAAAAAAGCTGAGACGAAAATAATCTACCTCAGAAGTTACAAACAGAACAGTAAAGTTAACAGCAAGAATGCAGAAACTGAAAATAACAAGCAGAAATTAAGTAGAAACCACAAAGACACCAGAGCGGCCCACCAAGCTGCAGGTCACTCAGAAATACAAACGTTACCCACGACCTCTGTGAGGCTCAGCCAGGAGAAAACAAAAGGCGCATGTGACCATCAGCAAACAGGGTGTCACTGTGAACCCCAGACACTGAAAAAACCTGGAAAACACCTGAGCCACATCTCCAGGCCAGCAACTCCGAAAGTCTAGGCAAGAGAGTCCAAGTGTTAGAAAAACACAGCCTACGACACTGGCTTAAGAAGAAACCTGAATGTCCTGTAACTACTAAAGGAAACAAAATCTTGGCTCTCCACTTTCCCAAAACAAACCCGGGCCCAGAAGACTTCCCTGCAAGTTTCACCAGGCAAGAAACAGGAATCCCAATCCTGTGCCTTCTCTTCCAAAGAACAGAAAATGTGGGCCATTTCCCAACTCTAAGTGAGCACAACCTGACAGGAAGACCCCAGAAGGGCAGTATTTAAGGCCCACTATTTAATTCCCCCAGAAGGGCAGTATTTAAGACCCAGTATTTAATTCCCCCAGAAGGGCAGTATTTAAGGCCCCGTATTTAATTCCCCCAGAAGGGCAGTATTTAAGGCCCAGTATTTAATTGCCCCAGAAGGGCAGTATTTAAGGCCCAGTAATTAATTCCCCAGAAGGGCAGTATTTAAGGCCCAGTATTTAATTCCCCCAGAAGGGCAGTATTTAAGGCCCAGTATTTAATTCCCCCAGAAGGGCAGTATTTAAGGCCCAGTATTTAATTCCCCC